>JASTWR010001732.1:0-35005 GCA_030770355.1 Harpagoxenus sublaevis | reverse complement strand
CGCGTTTCGAAAGGTTCGATCGAAGTACTACCGTTAACTAAAGAAAAATATATCTCTGTTCACGAAAAACGTTAAAGACACTGCCGATAAATCAGATTCGCGAAACAATATAAAGTTACGTTTCATCGATTCGTTAAAATTTCTACCACCTAGTCTCGAGAAATTGGCATCCTTCCTCGATAAGGACCAAATTAAATTGTACGTTCCAAATTTCCCGAATTATCAGTCCACGATTTAGAACTACTGACGCGAAAAGGTGTCTTTCCTTACGAATACGTGGATTGCATGGACAAATTGCAGGACACTGCGTTTACCACCGCGCGAATCATTTTACAGTTCATTGGTCGGTGACACTGTGTCCCGAGAGCGATTACGCGCACGCCGTGAACGTTTGGCAGCGGTTCTCCATTCAAACCTTGGGAGAATACAGCGATCTGTATTTTAAAAACAGATGTATTGTTATTGGCCGACGTTTTCGAAAATTTTCGTGACAGTTGCATCAAAAGTTACGGACTAGACCCCGTTTATTACTACACATTGCCAGGTTTCACATGGGACGCCATGTTGAAGCATACTCGTGTAAAATTTCGAACTGCTAACCGATATAGATATGGTAATGTTTATCGAACGCGGTATTCGCGGCGGTCTGAGTCAATGTTCAGGCAGATACGCGCGAGCCAATAACAAGTACATGCAGTCGTACGATCCATCGAAACCATCGTCGTACCTAATGTATTTCGATGTAAACAACTTGTACGGTTGGGCAATGTGCCAACCACTACCGTACGCCGATTTTTCGATGGATCGAAGACGTTTCGAATTTTGATTTTAGCGCGATCGATACGAATTCGCCCACAGGTTATATTCTCGAGGTCGATCTGGAGTACCCACAAATAAACACGACGCGCACGCTGACCTACCGTTCTGTCCGACGCGCGATAAGCCACCAGGCGCGCGGCAGGTCAAGCTCCTTGCAACTGTGTGCGATAAGAAGCGCTACGTCATACACTATCGCAACCTTCAGCAATGCACGCGCCATGGCCTTCGAGTTACAAAAATACATCGCGTATTGCAATTCGCTCAATCTCCATGGCTTTCGCGATTACATCGAATTAAACACCCGATTTAGAACGCGCGCGACAAACGATTTCGAAAAGAATTTATATAAACTGATGAATAACGCGGTTTTCGGGAAAACGATGGAAAACGTGACGTAATCATGTAGACGTAAAATTATTGACTCATTGGGAGGGTAGATACGGCGCGGAGGCAATGATCGCTAAACCAAATTTTCATAGTAGAAGTATATTTTCGGAAAAATTTGGTTGCAATAGAAATGCGCAAACTCGAGGTGAAATTTAACAAACCGATCTACGTAGGCATGTGTATCCTCGACATATCAAAGATATGTTTGTATGAATTTCATCACGAGTACATGTCTCCTCTGTATAGCGATAGATGTAAAATTATGTACACCGACACTGACAGTTTGATCTACCGTATAGAGTGCGAGGATGTGTACGAGAACGTGAAACGTGATATCGTTAGGTTTGATACGAGCGATTACCCGGTCGACAACGCGTACGGTATACCGCTTGAGAACAAGAAAGTGCCGGGCTTGATGAAAGATGAAAATAATGGCGCGATCATGACCGAATTCGTTGGACTCAGGGCGAAAATGTACGCCTTGCGAGTCAATGGTAAAAAAGACACTAAGAAAGCAAAAGGTGTCAAGAGTAACGTCGTAGCGCGTACTATAACGTTCGACGACTACACGCGGTGTCTGAACGACGAGATTGAAAATGACTCGTCGCCAGTCGTGTATAAGATCAAAACTGCACCAAGTGCGTACAGTGTCCGAGACGAAAATCGCTCTGAGTCCGTACGACGACAAGCGGTACATGTTACCGGATTCGACCGATACGTTACCGTGGGGACATTATCGAATACCCTTGTAACATAATGTATATACCGTATATAATGTATAACGTAATGTATAACGTAATGTATAACGTATAACGTATAACGTAATGTATGTAATATAACGTATAACGTAATGTATGTAATATAACGTATAACGTAATGTATAACGTAATGTATAACGTAATGTATAACGTAGAACGGAACGTATAATGTATGTAATATAACGTATGTATAACGTATAACGTATAACGGAACGTATAATGTATGTAATATAACGTATAACGTAATGTATGTATGTATGTATGTATGCAATGTATGAAATATAATGTTTTATATGGACATGAATGTTAATAAAGATATTATATTAGATGGATAATAAAAAATAATTTAATATTTTCATATGTATAAATACTTATGTATTTCATATTTATATTTTCTACATATTTTTCTTAAATGTATTTTATACTTATATATCATATCATATCATATCATATTTCATATTTTGTTTTATACATATTTTTACTTATATTTTATACTTATATTTTACACTTGTATGTAATACATATTTTTATGTTCTACATATTTTTTATACAGTAAAAAATAAATGTCTTTATATATTAAATCACGTTGTCCTTGTGTATCCATGAATTGTGCGATCCGTCGAATCCCAGCCATTTCACATAAACCTCGTCACCTCTCCTGCGAAGTACTTTCTCCACGAGATACACGTCTGGATAGGCCGCGCGATGCAGCTCGTGCTCGTAGAATCCTCCGGTGACAGATTTTCCTCGATAGTCTTCGAGTAGATAGGTAACGGGATTAGTACGCTGCACTTTAACAATTTTAAAGACCTCGGTCGTCCAATTCGGCGTGTAACCTTTCTCGAAAATTGTCTTGTACTTGCTGACGCGTACCGGGTCGCCTACTTTGAACTTTGCCGGACCCGCGATCTTTATCTCGCTGTACACCGTGTTCAAGAGTCTTTCGGCGATCGCGGGAGTAACGTCGACGGGCCGCACGCCGATCGTTCGATGCTTGCGCGCGTTGTAATCCGACACGAGTCGCGATAACGCGTCGACCCACTTGTAAGTCCCATTGAGCGTAAACATCTTCCACATGTCGTTCTTCAACGTGCGATTGAATCGCTCGACGACCGATGCTTTCATCACCGAATATGTAGAATAATGATTGATGCCGTGTTTTCTCATGAGACGCTGCACGTCAGCGTTGTAAAATTCCTTCCCCATATCGGTTTGCAAGTTTTTCGGACACCTCTTGCTGTCTCGAATTATCTTAGCGATAACGTCGGCTGTCTCGCTTCCGCCTTTACTCTTGAGTGGCACGGCCCATGCATACTTGCTCAGCACATCGATGACGGTAAGTATGTAGTGGTAGCCTCTATTGAAACGCGAGTACGGACGCATCTCGACGATGTCAGCCTGCCACAGGTCATCGTACCCACGCACGATGACGCGTCTTCGGGGAAAATTTCTTCTCGCCGGTGCGTGCAGTTCCTCGACGAGTCGTCGCTTCTCGATATTTTACGTCCATCGGATTTCGACGATGTCATGTTTTTTTTAACGGTGCGTAATAATAATACGTGCAAAGAGGGAGAAATTATATCTCAAACTTTTTTTTCTGTCTTTAACCAATGACATTCAATCAACCATTTATTTCCGTTCATCATCGCTCAATAGCGGTTTCTTCAGTTCTTTCAGCTCTTCGTCGTCGTCGTCGTTGGTTTGTCGTCGTCTATTTCTGCTCATTAACCGTTCACAGCTGTTTCTGAACCATTCGTAGCCGCTTCTGGCCCGTTCATTGGTCTGTTGATAGCTGCTGCTGCTGCTGCTGCTGCTCGATGACCGGTCCTGAATCGCCCGTTGCCCTTCGTCGTCATCGTCATTCGACAGCCTTTTGTAACCTTTCCCGGATCGTTTGCCGCTTGCCATCGTTACTTAGGTTTCATCGATCGATAGATATGTGCCTCGAGCGCCTCTCGGTTCGCGTCCAACATGGATTGCGTATCTCGTTTGAGCGCAATCAGATTCGTTTCGATTTTCTCCAACTGATCTCTCAAAATTTTAACGCTATCTCTCAGAAGTCTAAGATTCGTTTCGAATTCAGTCTCCTAATCGCGTTTTACGATGCTTCTCGAATTCCGCTTCGTCTCTCACACTCTTAACGCTCTGTTTCCACGTACAGTTTATTAACCGCGTCACCGTCAGCCTCCGGTTGCGCCACGCGACGAATCTTGCGCGACTTTGCATCAAAGTCCGTAGCGGTGCGACACAGAGCTTTATCGCGCACAAAATGTCTCATTAATCCGCTCCACTGATGATACGATACGGCGTTCGACGCGTCTCTGCTCTGCTCGAATATACCAAATTTGTTGATTGGCATTTCACCGCTGATTGAGCGGCTCGTTGCCGCGCGGCTCAATTTATAATAAGACCAGCTTCGCGAAGTTCCTCGATGATCGACAGGATCTCGTTGTCGTGGGCATTGTTGCCAGCGTGGCGCGAAGCGTCGAGCAATCGTAGACGATCCACCAGCTCGTTGGGATCGTCCCAGTGCACGTAATCGATCTTATTGTCGGTCAGCGTCATCGCGCGAGGCGCGAATAATCCTTTTCCGGATTGTTTCTTCATAGATGTGGGCGGTATCAATTTCTTGATTATATTAGTGTACTTGTATCCCCTGTTGGACTTTACTCGACCGAGAGGATCGTGATTGGCTCTATGAGTGCTCGTCTCGAACAGTATATTCATGTACTTTTGCATATCCCTCCTCCGTGTACATGTTTTCATCAGGCTTGTTTTTAAAGATCAACTCGTAAATACCGGGTGTGCCGATGTAACTTACGTCACCGATATGTATGTTATCCACGCTGTCCACCTTGAAACGTTTATTCCCGAGCATCATTCCATCGTTGCCGAGATAAACACCGTACACGGTATCTATATCGCTCCTTGGTTTGGCGCTCATAAGAGCACCGATGTACTCATGACCCAATGGCCCCAAGGTATCGTGCAACGCTTCTCGACCCTCAGGTGTTTCCAACTCCTTTCGAATAGACGTCGCGAGCTGCGTGTCGTCCGTGAGTTCAAAAACAGGCATGTTTGCGGGTAATTCGAACTTTATTGTAGGCTGCACTTTTCTCGCCGTTACGTATGGCGGAGATGATATCGGTGGAGATGAGGTTATCGGTGTAGAGGTTATCGGTGGTGGCACATCCAGTAAAGCTTTCGAGCGTTTCGATTGGCTAGATTTACGCGGTGCCGGTGGGTGATCCGACCATTTTCTCTTTCTCGGCGTCGCATCCTCGGAAAACGTTTCGATCTCAGCGTCGCTCTCCGACTCCTCTTTCTTCACCGCGATCGATTTGTCGGCGATCTTTTGCAACGGCTCGATGAGAGGCTTAAAGTGCGTGTCCAACTCAATGTCCTTCTCGATCTTACCGGTCTTCATAGCGCGAAGTTTCTTGCGAATCGACTCGCTCGTTTTCGCAATCTTCTTCGCAACCTTCTCGCGCTCGCGGATATCCATGCTCTTGTCGATCGCAGCCATCGCGGAAATACGTAAAGTGACGCTCTCTCCGACGTTTTACCTCGACGAGGTACCGACGACGACTGACCGCTTTTGCGGTATCGCGAACATGTTAAAGCCTTTTCTGTATCGACCATTGTTGAGCGGGCTGTCCTTGTCTATCACTACGAATCCGTACTTGCGCTGCCAACATTCGCTGCACAGCGCGCTGAATTCATCGTACGACATGTCGGTATTCACGTGATCGTTGTACACGTGTTTCAGATTGGTTCCATCCTGTTTGAACAGGATCAGCAGGTTCGCGTTGTCGCGTATCTAGATGTTTAGGTATTCTCGTGTACGTCTGACAGAGATAAAAACAATCGATGTTCGAATGCCTACCCATTGAAAAGTACTCTCTCACGGCGTCTTGCTTGTCGCATGCCACGTCATCGAAGACGAATATCGAGTTTGAACACGCATCGCTCGGCGGAATGACGTCACTGTTGTTTGAGAATGTAAAGTAGCCGATTTCATCGATCGACGTCAATAAATTCTCCAGATATCGATATTTCGGTTGCTGGAGCGACTTTGAGTACACGTACACGTTCTCGAAACGCACACCGTGCGGACTTTCCAACAAGCTTATCAGAACGTTGGTTTTACCGCAATTCGAGGGGCCGCAAATGATGGCGCGTATAGTGGTCGGTAGCATCGTACCGTGCCTGCGCTTCTCCGCGTTGCCCCCCATCGACCGTGATCTGTCGTCGCAGTTCGTCACGCGAATCGCCTGCGGTTGTCGCACGAATCTCATTTTTTTCGCATTGCTGACCGGAGGGCTGGATCGGACGCCTATTTATAGGTGCGCGAATCCGCGAATCGCTCAGTAGCGGAAAAATGTTCGTCCTGTTATCAAGACCTTCCGATATTCGCGATTGCAGCGCCGAGCAGCTACAATTTGTACCGAAGGCTGTTCTGTTGCAAATGTGTGGCGATCACGTCCACGACGTGTGGGACAAGCTTCCTGAACATATAAAGGCAGATTCGGAGGTTCAGCAATATCGTCGGTGCTTAAAACATTATAATTTACCGCATCATCGAACGCACATCGACGGTCCGGCACCGTTGATAAAAAATTGCGGCGAATGCCAGCGAAAAAATTAGGCAAAGGCCTGTTCAACAGCGCGATAAGCTCACTTCCGTTCGAATTGCACATTCCCGGCTATCAGTTTTGCGGTCCGGGCACTCGGCTGAAGGAGCGATTAGCCAGAGGTGATCCGGGTGTAAATCCACTGGACGCGGCGTGTCGCGAGCACGACATAGCGTATTCGCGTAACAAAGATCTCACCGGGAGACACGCGGCGGACAAGGTACTCGCCGAGCAGGCGCTAGGACGTGTCATCGCGAGAGATTCAGCTCTCGGAGAGAGAGCTGCCGCTACAGCCGTTTGGACGGCCATGAATGTCAAGCGGAAATTAGGAATGGGTTTGCGAACCATGAAAAAAAATAGGAGGAGGAGAGCGTCGAAAAAACGGATACTTCCGGCGGCGAAACGAGGCGGCGTATTGCCGATTCTACCGTTGCTGGGAGTTCTCGGTTCCCTGGCCGGTGGGGCGGCCGGGGTCGCAACAGCTGTGAACGCTAGCAAAACCGCGCGACGTCAGCTGGAAGAGATGCAACGTCACAATCGCGCCATGGAAGGCCGCGGACTTTATCTCGCTCCGTACAAACGCGGACAAGGAGTTGCGTCAAAGAAAAAGAAGAAGAGAGAGAATAAGAAAAAAAAAACGTCAAAGAGACGTTGAAAATGCCCACGGGTATTACGACTAACGTGCAATTGAATCGATTGGCGAAACACATGCGCGTACCGTTCTTCAGGGGTGTTTTCATGCGTGACTCGTTACCGATCGGTGGTATACGTCGAAACGAGAGTGGCATTGTAAATTTGGACGATGCGGCGGGTCCCGGTACTCACTGGGTAGCGTATGCAAAGAGGGGAAACCGCGCGATGTATTTCGACAGTTTCGGTAATCTTCGACCGCCGAAAGAGTTGACGCGATATTTCGGACCGAGCGTGACGAAGGTGGAGTACAATCACACACCCGTTCAGACATACGATCAGAATATTTGCGGACAAGCGTGTCTGCGATTTCTCCTGACGATCGACGACGATCGGCGTGAATTTAAAGCCTGACGACGCGCCGTGAAGACTCAGTGTTAGTCGAACAGTTTTCCCGACATGTCTATGACATTCACGCTGACCGGGAACAGCAGCATCCTCGCGGTGCACTACTTTCCCGCCGTAGATTTGAGCGACGGTGACTACGAGCTCGGTCTAACGGTTTTTGAGACTTATCACACGATACCGAACGTTAATTCTTCGAATAATAAATTCTACTTTGACGAGGATGACACGGAAATCACGATACCCGAGGGATCGTACGAGATACGAGCGATACACGAGTTTTTGAAACGCGCTGTTTCACGGAAACGTCCGCGACGTGACCGACGCGTAGCTCGTTCCATCAGCGACAATCGTACGTCGGTCGCGGATATCGCGCGAGAGGAGACCGCTCGCGCGAATGGTGACGATGACGACGACGACGACGACAACGTGGAGTACGAGGACGACGAGGCTGTAAAATCTCCGCTAGTGCTCCGTGCTAATTACAACACGATGAAGAGCGAGATTAATTGCGCTTTCAGAGTAAACTTTAGCAGACCAAACAACATTGGATCGCTACTGGGATTCTCGTCGAAGCGTATATAGCAGCCGAGAAAATGGCACCGATCGGACCTACCGATTAATATCATCAACGTAAACATTATCCGCCTAGAGTGTTACGTGACCGCGGGTGCGTACAGCAACGGCAAACCCGTTCACACGATACACGAATTTTCTCCAAGCGTGCCACCAGGATATAAGATATCGGAAACACCGGCGCAGATCATTTACCTACCGATCATCGCACAGAGCATTACGGATCTAACGGTACGCATCGTGGATCAGGACGGACGATTGCTCGACTTTCGAGGCGAAGAAGATCACCGTCAGATTGCACGTACGACGGCGTCAGCGATAACGCGCGTGAGTGTGCGCGACATATATGAGATGCTCGTGTTGACGGACTCGGAGCACGCGAGAGATAACACTATCTACACTACGGTAGCGACCGACGATATCGTCCGATCATCTGCATCACCAGCGTTAGGCTACGCTACAAATACGAGAAAGAAGCTCACAGCGTCGAACGTTGAATTTTTACAATCTTTGGGATTCGCGGTGCGAAATATCTGAGGAAACATGACCGATATCCTTAACATCGGAAGCGAGCCGGTCTTTGACGATCGCATCGTCAAGATCGAGACTCACACGTACAATGCGTACGCCAACACAACGTTCGAGTATAGCGATGAGATACGAATACCCATACAACAGCAGGATCTGTATACGTTGCCGTGCGAAAGTTTTCTCTACATCGAAGGAATATTGACGGTGAACAGAGTAGACGGTGAACCCGATAACGTGGTATTGGCGAATAATGCAGTCGCGTTTATGTTCGATGAAATTCGATACGAACTCGACGGCGTGGAGATTGATCGCAACAGAAACGTAGGAATAACAACAACGCTCAAGAACTACGCGTCACTGTCTTTGGGCGCGAGTACGATTCTGAAAAACGCCGGCTGGGATATGTTCAATAACGCGGACATCACTTCTACGCGAAGAAACTTTACTTTTCACGTACCGCTCAGCATGCTACTGGGATTTTGCGAGGATTACAAACGCGTGGTGATCAACGCGCGTCACGAATTGATCTTGATACGATCGCGCAACGATAACAATTCCCTGGTGGGAAATCCGACGTTGACTCCTGCTATCAACGTACTCAAGATACAATGGTGAATGCCTCACGTGTTGCTGAACGAGATCAACAAACTGTCGATGCTGCGCGCCTTGGAAAACGGACGATATCTGAGTATGCGTTTCCGTTCGTGGGATCTGTACGAGTATCCCCTGTTGCAGAACACGACCAAACACTCGTGGGCCATCAAGACCGCGACTCAGCTAGAAAAACCGCAATACGTCATATTTGCTCTGCAGACGGGCCGAAAGAACGTTATGAGCAGAGAAGTAACAACGTTCGATCATTGCAAATTGACCAACGTGAAACTCTATCTAAACTCTGAATTCTATCCGTACGATGACATGAATTTGGACTTTGGTAGACACAGATGGGCGATTCTGTACGATATGTACACGCGTTTCAGTAGAGCGTATTACGGACGCGAGAACGTTCAGCCGTGTCTCGATGTCCCGAATTTTCTACTATACGCCCCAATAGTGGTCATCGACTGCTCTCGACAAAACGAATCTGTCAAAAAATGCCACCGTGGATGTCAGAATAGAATTTGATTGCATGGAGAATGTACCGCCGAATACCTCAGCGTACTGTCTCATCATACACGATCGCGTTATTCAGTACAACCCGTTGACCAACGTGGTGCGCAAAATTGTCTGAGCGTTCGCGGCAACGTCGAAAAAACAACTATTAATAAAGAGAGGGGGAAGGGGGAGCAGGGTATAAAGCAAAAAGTGTCGCGAGACGTTTGCATATTTGCGCGTCATTCTTCTCGAGTAACGCATCGAAGAGAGAGAGAGAGAAATCTCATGTCCGTACCAACGTTCGTGGACCTGCAAGGTTTCCTCGTCGGAATGAAGTTTGTCGTGAAGGAGGTGGCGGTGCTGCGAAAGGGAACCGTTTTGGCGCATTACATCTTTGAACGTCCCATGCCGTGGAATCTCCTCATGAATTCCGACAAATCATGCGCTACCTGGTTGATAAAAAATCATCACGGATTACGATGGAACGACGGAAACGTGCCGTACAGTATGGTGAAACGTCTCATTACATCGGCCGTGTTTGGTATGGAAGAGGATAATGATGATGACGACAACGAGACACCACCGACTCTCGTGTACGTCAAGGGAATCCAGAAACGCGAATGGCTGGTGGATCTGCTCGAAAATTTTGCGAGAAAGAAAATGATCGTCGAGACTATTGATGCGGATTACGAAGACATCGACTCTTTGAACACTCTGGATGCCACTAATACTGTGCGATGCGGAAAACATACGAAGAATTGCGCGTTGCAAAACGTATTTAAAATATTTAACTGGTGGTCGAAACATGAGAACGAAGTGGAATCTTTTTATAACACTTATAAAAAATAAATAAATTATACGTATATGTACGTTACAACGTTTTATTTCTTATTTTCTTTCCCCTCCACTACGCATGACTAAATACGTAAGAGAAAAAAATAAAAAAAAGTATTTTTCAGGTCTGAATCACGATGTATTTTATTTTCCACTCGAGCGATATACGCGTTACGTTCGCCACAACGTCGGCGCTCGCTTCTGTAGTGTGAGACGCTGTTTGTTTACATGCGTGAAAAATGTCGCAACGCGCCCGCTGAAACATGTAGCGACGCGCTCGCTGAAACCTTGACAAAAGAACAAATCTTCCTATAAAGAAAATGCTGATCATGACCGCGACACCGCGATCGTTTAAAAACTATGACATCGCGCCGATCTCTATTTTGTATTCTAACAATAACAATAACAACTGTCTTCTACGACGGTATGTTTCATTGCTACGCCATTCGATTATGGCGTTGCGCGTTACAGAGCGTCAAGGTTAGGCGGCTCGTCTTTGTAACACGAGATATAATCATCCTTTTCGCTAGAAGCGACTACTTATCAGTTTTCAAACTGTCCTTACTTCACCTCTAGCGGGTTTCTTGCCGCAGTTCCGCTTCAGTCTGTACCTGTCGCTCGCCGGTGTCAAACATCGTTCGCGATGACAGTTTTTTTTTGCTAGTTTTGTGTGTGTGAGTGTGATAACGTAGTACCCGCTGGAGTACACTTTTGAACGTAATGGCTCCTTTAGAGCATTTTCCGCGACATGTGCCAGTGGTGTCACCAGAGGCTGAGCTACAACCACAAGTAGAGCCACAACCACAAGTAGAACTTGTAATTACACCTCAACATGACACAGATGTCCTAGCAATACGCTATGCTCGGGCCATGTTACAATTCGAAGACACATTAGTGACTCGCTTGGGCCGCATTGCCAACACTGACACTGACAGTATTGTCGCAAGGTTGCTTGCGGCAGGCCTGCGGCCCCCGCATCGTCCAAATCAAGGTGCAGGACGTGGTTGGGGCCATTTCGGCTTCAATACTTTACTGCGGGATATTGCCTTCTTCACCCGATTGCTCGGTGGTCGTGGTGGTGGTGGTGGTGGTGGTCGAGGTGGTGCTGGTGATCAAGGTCGAGGTCGAGGTCGAGGTGGTGATGGTGGCGGTCAAGGCCGAGGCCGCGCTGAGGGGATACGGCAAAACTATTACAAAGATTGCAGCTCGAGCGTCGTCCCGTCGGGCGCGGACACGGGCGTCCCCCAAATTAAGGTAAAATAACGTTTTTTTTTAAACGCGGATTTTTCCGCAAACGGGAGCGCGAACGCGAACGCGGGCGGGCGGGCGGCGGCGCGGGCGGCGCGGGCGGCGGCGCGGGCGGCGGCGCGGACGGCGCGGGTGGGCCCTAACGCGGCACCCTCTCCCCCGCGCGGACCCTACGCGACCCTAACGCGGCACCCCTCCCCCGCGCGGACCCTACGCGACCATAACGCGGCACCCCTCCCCCGCGCGGACCCTACGCGACCCTAACGCGGCACCCCTCCCCCGCGTGACGTCAACACCCCTCACCCTCCTTTGTAATACGAGACGCCGCTTGTAAATATCCACCCCCCCCCCTCGCATAATGTCATCCTCCTCGACCCTCGGTTACCCCCCCCCCGCCCCTCACCCCCCCTCCCTCACGTGACGTCAACACCCCTCACCCTCCTTTGTAATACGAGACGCCGCTTGTAAATATCCACCCCCCCCTCACCCCCCCTCGCGTAATGTCATCCTCCTCGACCCTCGGTTACCCCCCCCCCCTCACGTGACGTCATCCCCCTCGCCCTCGGTTACCCCCCCGCCCCCTCACCCCCCCTCATTGCCCCATGGGTCAGTACCGGTGTTCTACACCTACTATCCTGTGGCAATTGAAGACATTGAAAAGAAACTTGATATTAAAAATCCTACTGAAAGACGATTAGAAGCCAAAAAAATCGTACGTTGGGGTATGCGTATTCGAGACAGTTTTGTCCGCGATATTTCTAAAGTATTAGCTGTACTTAAAAAGAAATCACAAGTATGCTTGACTCTTGTCGCTGAATGCTCTACAATTGACGATAAAAAACGTGCATTATGTGGCATATCGCGACATACAGCTTCGTCCGAAAATTACTTTATCGATACATATCGTAACATTACTTCATCACAACTTTTGGTGATGAACGAGAAAGGTACATTTATGAATGTGTTACCTTTGCAGCAGGCTCAAGCAAAAAAGTCATGGTCATGCAATGCTTTGTGTAAAATTGATCCGTTTCTAATCGATCGTTATGGACAATTTCTTAAAACGATAAGTACATGTACTTTAAAGAAAATACCACAATTGTTAAAAAATATTCATACATGTACAATTAAAGATCCGAATAGACAGGGTCACACACATGCTTGTTACATTGATGATACAACTTGCGAAGCGACATTTCTTCCTGTTCTATTATTATCACCTCACTTTCCAACGGTGAGATTTATTAAACGTTTAGTTTATCAAATGACAAGATTACATAACAAGATGTTAAATCTAGAGAAGGCTTTAACTTCTGCTGATTTGGACACATTAAACGAAATTATAACTTTGGCACAACAACAAGCAAATATGTACAAACATCAGCAGAATTGTACTACTTTGAGTGATAATGAAATCATGTCTCGCTATAAAAATGCATTTAAGGCTTTTGCTAAACGCTCCATGGACACACCTCGATATGTTTGTGCATCATGTGAGAGACTGTGTTATAAAAGAAGTGTCTTCGAATTTAATAAACTTAAAGCACAAATAGGTATTCCAATTTGGAGAGATTTAATGGCGCATTTAGAAAAACATAATATTACCCCGCAATACATATGTCGTTACTGTGACAAAAAATTCCGTGACGGATTAATGCCTGCGTATTGCGTTTTAAATGATCTATTTGTACATGATCCACCCGAAGTAATATCATGTCTTAACGAGTTTGAAAAAATTCTTATACAAAGAGCTAAAGCTTTTCAAACTGTGGTTTCAATGAAACCTGTTAGTAAGAAAAAATTTCCTCACAGACGAATGGTACAAAAAGTAAAAGGTAGAACGTTTCATTTACCGTTACCTTTGCAAGAGACATTGAACAAAATATGTTCTGATAAGGATCCAATTAATACCAATCATGAACTGTACTTTGTACGTGTTAGAAATGTTCCGACAAAATCAAAAATTATCTGGGAACAAATGGTAGACGTTAAGAAGGTTTTTGACGCTTTAGTGTGGTTAAAAGAACATAATTCTTTATATTCTCATATTGTATTACCAGATACTTATAATAATTTTTCTTTACATACATTATTAAAAAATCCAAAGTATGAAATACAGAAGACAGATAAAAATGGTAGTAACTCTGATTCGGATGACGAACACGAATCGAGTCCAAAAAGTCCAATGCAAGAAACAGAAAACAACGTAGACGCTACTTTAAATAATCAGCGTAAGGCAATGATAACTCAGGTTCTTGACGAAAATAATAATTATTACGAGCAATATACTATTTATCCTTTATATGAAAAAAAAGAATGTAAAAGTGATACCGCCTTATATCAAATGTTAAAAATTGACGATTTGCCTTTGGACAATCGTGAGAAATTGTTAGATCTATTATGTTTTCCAGATTTATATCCTCTTGGTGTTAATGGAGAACACCAAACTAGACAGGTTAAACTTCACGACCATGAATTTGTTAAATGTCGTTTGATGTCCAAACATTCACAATTCAGGTTAAATATACAATTCTTATTTTTTTGTTTAAATCAATTGAATATGCGTCAATTGAAACGTGGTATTTTTCACAAACTGAATATAACTAATCGTTATACGGCTTCAGAATATTTACAAGCAATGGAGACAGATGCATTAGAATCTAACTTGAGTACAATATTTGCCACTCTAAGAAATACGGAACAATACTGGCATCGACCAAGAAATAATTTAAGATGTATGACGCAACATTACGGACCTGCGACATTTTTCCTAACATGGAGTCCTGCTGATTGGCTAATGGATGAATTAGGTGCATATATTCGTGAAGTAAATGGATGGCCTGACGATTCGACGCCCATTAGTGTACTAGTTGCTAGGGATCCCGTGTCAACGTCAAGGTTTCTTGATAATAAATTCAAAGCATTCCTTGATTTTATTTGTTCCAAAGATCACCCGATCGGAGAAGTAATACATTACTTTTGGCGACGAGAATACCAAGGTAGAGGTCTACAACATTTTCATTTATTAGTTTAGATTAAAGGTGCGCCAATTATCGGTGAATCCTCCTTTGAAGAGATTTCTAAATTTATTTTGCAACATATAACATGTAAAATGCCGGATCCAAAAATTTCACCATTATTATACAGGCGAGTCAATACGCATCAACGACACAAACATAACGATTATTGTCTTCGTTCTAAAAAAGTAGGACGTAAAACGACTCGTGTATGTCGTTTCGGATTTCCTCGTCCTGTCACGGAAACGTTGATTATCAGAGATGTCGTGAGTTCGATAGCAGGTAGAAAACGATTGAAAAATAGTAGGCTTTATGATCTTCCTCGAACAGATGCTGAGACAAACATAAATGATTATAATAAAGTCCTTCTTACTGCAGTGGAAGGAAATGTCGATATACAATATATTGGTAAAAAATCCACGTTGCTTACTTGGTATATTACTAAGTACATAAATAAAGCAGCGAAAAGTGAAATATCTGATGCTATCCTTGATAGTAAAAATGAGAAAAAAGAATCATTGCATAGAAAAATTTGGAAATATGCTATGCGAGGCATTAGTAATAGGGAATGTGGAGCTCTTGAAGGTGCTGATGGATTGCTAGGTATTCCTTTATATGGGACTGATCGAAATACGACTATTAGATGGTTAAATGTTAATCAGATACGACACAGAAAAGTGAAAGGCTATAAGGAAATTGAAGCTCTTGACGGAGATTCTACAGATATATTTTGTCCATCTATAATAGATGATCATTATCCACAGAGACCGGAAGAATTGGAATCCATGTCTTTGTATGAATTTGCACAATGGTATGAGATTTCGAAAATCAAACCAAAAGGTAAAAATATTGAACAGTATAAGATGAAGAATGGTTATTATCTGAAACGGCGACAGCGTAGACATCTTATTGATCACTATAGATACAATGTCAATACGCAGCCGGAAAATTATTTCTTTTCATTACTGCTCATGTTTAAACCGTGGCGGAAAATAGAAGATCTTAAAGATGGATGTGACACTTATGCAGAATCATTTCACAAGGGAAAGTTACATCTTGAGAAAGCATTGCAGTATTATGAAAAATTAGAGAAATTGCAAAAAGAATTTGAAACTGCGCAGGAATTAGTTCAACAACATTTAGATGAGTTGGAAAAACAGCATGAGTCTCAAGACGATCCTGATAATCTAATAGGTGTTCAAAATGTTGAGGCTGGTGAAGCGATGCAAGATTTTAAGGATCTTGGTGACAAATTAGATCAGGAAATCGATGTATCTGAAATGATTTCAAAGCTGAACGCAGATCAAAAAAAGAGTATTTGATAGAGTCATCAACGCCATAACATCGTCGGATATCGACAACACCATAATATCGTCGGATAATTATAAACCATTACAATTATACGTTAGTGGAGAAGGAGGTACTGGTAAAAGTTTCTTAATTAAAACGATTGTATGCTAGATAAAACAAAATCGCAACAAGAATACTGCTGTAGCAGCACCTACTGGTATAGCAGCGTTTAATATCAATGGTTTGACAGTTCATAGATTGCTACAGTTACCTGTTGAACATGGTCAGACTCCTAAGTATAAACAATTAGCTCCACACGTTTTGAAAGTTTTACGGGCAGATCTCAAAGATGTTATTCTTATTATAATTCATGAAGTGTCAATGATATCTAATTTAACTTTAATATATATTACTTTGGCTCGAAAACAAAGTTCGTCAAAGTATTTTTATGATTTGTTATTAAGTTTAAAATAATAAAATATTTTATTTGTATTTTAGTGCAATTCTAAATAAGACGTTTCTAGTGTAAATGTTGTTTTTATTTCTCTAATAACCGTGAAAATTTTGACCCTTGGCTTCCTGGTGCTGTTGTCGCAAAGGTGGAAGCTTATATTATTTCAAAATAATGTAGTTCTTTCTTTATCATAGGGAGAACTCTGATACGATTTATTTTTCTTCGACGCGGTTATAATCCGGTAGCATACAGAGTAGCGGACATCTAAAGATGTTCTGACTGATATATATAGCTGAGGAATTTCAAATTTTTTCAATTTTTTTCTGACAGGGCATCGTAAATAAACGGTTCACTAACCATATTAAAAACGATAGACAATTATAGCTACTTTAATACCATTAAAAATTATAGAAACCGATACACCACTAATAAGAAATTTCCGATGCAAGCCCATGTATATTGTATCGAGAATTTCTTATAGATTATCGTGAATAAACGAAACTTCAATTATGTTAAAACTGATTGAGACCGACATAAAAGTAATAAGAAATTTCCGATAGAATCCCAAGTGTTTTGTAACGTGAGTTTCTGATAGAATATCGTAAATAAACGATTTGCTAACCATATTAAAAACAATAGAAACTGATGTGCAGCTGATAAGACATTTACGATAGGATCCCAAGTATTTTGTAACGTGAGTTTCTGATAGAGTACCGTAAATAAACGATTTGCTAACCATATCAAAAACAATAGAAACTGATGTGCAGCTGATAAGACATTTACGATAGGATCCCAAGTATTTTGTAACGTGAGTTTCTGAGAGTACCGTAAATAAACGATTTGCTAACCATATTAAAAACGATAGAAACTGATGTGCAGCTGATAAGACATTTACGATAGGATCCCAAGTATTTTGTAACGTGAGTTTCTGATAGAGTACCGTAAATAAACGATTTGCTAATCATATTAAAAACGATAGAAACTGATGTGCAGCTGATAAGACATTTACGATAGGATCCCAAGTATTTTGTAACGTGAGTTTCTGATAGAATATCGTAAATAAACGATTCGCTAACCATATTAAAAACGATAGAAACTGATGTATAGCTGATAAGACATTTACGATAGAATCCCAAATATTTTGTAACGTGAGTTTCTGATAGAGTACCGTAAATAAACGATTCACTAACCGTATTAAAAACGATAAGAAATTTTTTATTGTTTTCTATCGGAGATGGTTACAAGGGTAGTGATTCGGTGCGGGCGCATCACGAAAGTCCGTCACGAAAAGTTGAAACTTCTAATGGGAGTGATTTGGTGCGAGCGCGTCACAAAAGTCCATCACAAAAGTTCGTCACGAAAGTCCGTCACGAAAAGTTGAAACTTCTAATGGGAGTGATTTGGTGCGAGCGCGTCACGAAAGTCCATCACAAAAGTTCGTCACGAAAGTCCGTCACGAAAAGTTGAAACTTCTAATGATAGTGATTCGGTGCGGGCGCGTAACGAAAGTCCGTCACGAAAAGTTCAAACTTGTACTGGGAGTGATTCGGTGCGGGCGCGTCACGAAAATCCGTCACAAAAACCCGTCACGAAAAGTTGAAACTTCTAATGGGAGTGATTCGGTGCGGGCGCGTCACGAAAGTCCATCACGAAAAGTTGAAACTTCTAATGGGAGTGATTCGGTGCGGGCGCGTCACGAAAGTCTATCACAAAAGTTCGTCACTAAAAGTCCGTCACGAAAAGTTGAAACTTCTAATGGGAGTGATTCAGTGCGGGCGCGTCATGAAAGTCCGTCACGAAAAGTTTAAACTTGTACTGGAAGTGATTCGGTGCGGGCGCGTTATGAAAGTTCGTCACAAAACCCGTCACGAAAAGTTGAAACTATTATATAGGCTTTAATTCATAAATCAATTTTTATTTGTGAATTGCATCAACTTTAATTTATAATTAAAATTTGATTTCTGAATTACATAGGCATTAATTCAGATACTATAAACGAGATACTATCCTATTCCTCACAGCTAAGAAGTTTCACATCTGCTGCGCATGGAGGCCACTCGTATATTTTTTTTTCGTGCTTTCACATCTGCTATTTTCCAGCAAACTATATCTAACTCCTATTATTCTTTGCCGAAATATATTCAACCATTATTTTTACGTGATATCTGCTTTTCTGCTTTATTACTTGTGTTTTTTGCGCTACGCTCCCTCCCCTCATTCTCCTCACTAACTTCACGAATCTCACCCTGAGATACTATCCTATCGCGGCAATTAGACTCGTATACTAGTGATTAGATGATCGAAACGTGGTGCGCGTAATCGCACCTGGCGCCCAATTCTCGTGTGATATCTTTCGCGATCTACTGATAAGAGTATAAATTTGCGGCAACGCCCCCCGCGAGTGGCGAGCACGCGGGAAAACGGGTCGCAACACAAAAAAAAAAAAAATTTATCATTGCCATAGGCGAAAGTGTGATAGTGACTGTTTTATTACATTTGTCGTTCACATACCTTATTCAAATAAAAACATTAAATATATTATGATATGCTATATAATAATAAAAACTTTAAAATGTAAAACAAACAAAAAATATAAATTTTATTGTTTTTCTGAATGAAGGTGTAGTTGCGCTATTAGCTGCTCTATCATATTATTTCGTGCGCGTTGTATGTTATTACTTTCATTTAGAGCCTCCTTTAGATTAGTAATTGCTTCTACTCGCTTTTCTTCAATATCTAATTGCTTTTTTCTTAAGTTGTATAACGATCTATTGTTATTCGTGGTTGGGAAAGAAGAAGGTGCACTATTTGTAGATATCTCTCATGGGATACACGATAAAGGTGATGCTGATGTCAAAATATTAGTTGATGATTGAAAGGCTTTGTTGTCAGGTAATGGTGTATCAGGTGAAGTTAACAAATTTGCGGCAAGATTTGTGTTAAATATTGGAGGGTTATCAGGATTAATTTCATTTTCAATCGTTTGTGGTTGGCTGTTTGACGGTCTTGGATGTGACCTACTACTACCACTGGTTAAAGTTGATTGAATTGTTTGTCGTTGGCTGTTTGGCGGTCCTGGATGTGACCTACTACACGTACCACTGGTTAAAGTTGGTTGAATCATTTGTGGTTGGCCGTTTGACGGTCCTGGATATGACCTACTACACGTACCACTGGTTAAAGTTGATTGTAGTGTTGGTCCATGATCGCTAGCAAAAATTTCTTCAAACGTGTCGTAGTACTCCCAAGCTACACGTCCTCGTCCTGTGGTGCTTTTTTTATTGTCTTCTTTAATCGTTTTATAAGACCTTTTCATATTCCTCATCTTGCGATCTAATATGTCTTCATTCACATTATTATACCCATGTTCCTTCATCAATTGTACGATTTCATTCCACAATTGCTTTTTTTAAATTTTTGGGTCACGAAACTTTTCTTTCCTATTACTATATGCTTGCAGGAAAAGTTTTGTTGATTGCTTGGTCCATGTAAAGGTTTGTTCTTGATCTAAAAATAATAATTATACTTTATATATTAACTAGAATAATTAATTATTAATATAGTAATCTTAATTTTGTGTAATTAATATTGAATAATATATAAATAAAATACCTGTATTATCTTCAAGAATTGAAATTAATATCGGGGCACTCGTATTGTTTGCCATATATTGTGCGAAGAAGTTGGAATCTACAATAAAAATATGTATTAACATAATTTGACAAAGTTGAGGTTAATTAAACATACAATATATAGTTGGAATATTTGAAATTTAATAATAATCGAAATAAATTAAATAACATCCTTAGGACTCTCGAAAATTCAAACTCAATATCATTTGGCTATGAGAGTCAAACGCGGTACTTGGTGCGTATTTAATCAAAAATTATTTATTTCAAGATACAAGATCAATATTCCGTACGTTTCGGCTCCAAATCGGGCCATCCTCAGCAGATACAAAATATTAAAAAATTCTCGAATTCTCCATCATACCCAGTGTGTCGCAAGATTAAAAAGTCAAGAAACTAATACCGGAGTATGAGTAACCAAAAGATCGACATCTGTAAAGAAGTTAAAACTTAAAATTGAAAGAACGGGGAATTAAAGAACAAACGACTCACCAAATAGTCCGGAGAACGAGATCAAAGCAAAAAACATATTCTCATGCATATATCTATATGTCGTCCGCACAAGAATCAATTATTTAAAAGAACAATGCTTAAGAGCTACATGATAATGTCAAGAAGATTATAACAACAATAAATCATTTTTCATTAAATACGCACCAAGTACCGCGTTTGATTCTCATAGCCAAGTAATATTAAGTTCAAAATAAATTTATAATTACCATTTTGTAATAAATTATGCACTTCAGCAGTATCTGTAATACTATATGAAGCGTTGTTATATTCGTATATACTGTCAAGCAAGTTCTCCATGTTGCTAGAAAACTCATATAAGGCGCCAAATCTGTCCACTTACAACACGTTGTACTCACTGAGCGTAATTATAAAGTGCTCAGTAACATGGCGTCTGCTCACTGAACGTGTTGGACAGCGCTCTCTTATCATAGCGCGTTCAGGGGACATTCACTCAACTGTTGTATAACTGTTGTGTTCACTGAACGCAGCCATTAAAAAGAATGACGGATGCCGTTCGGTGGTAAGCAAGCACCGTGCATCTTGTCGACACGATTTTAAATGGTCTGATGTTAATATACTACATAAAGAAAAGAATACTAAAAAACGTGAAATAGCGGAAATGTTCTTTATCAAGAATAAAGTGAACACCATTAATTTACAAAAAGATACGGAAAATCTAAATCCTATATATGACAAAGTCATTTCTAGTGTATTCGCTATGCTTACTTATTTAACTTTATAACATTTCTTAATTTTGTCAGTCGCTTGCTTGCTCTCGACCGGTCGTCATCTTCTATCTGTTTGACTCCGTTTGTAATAGAGCCCCTTATTTCACGTGTACACGGGTACACGAATTACACGTGTAATTAGCATTGGCGTGTATAAACACGTGTATCGTGTACCCGCGTGTATTACACAGATACCGGGTAACACGTGTTTTAAAAGCACGAATAAATAAATTAGTAAATAAATGAATAAATAAATATTAAAATTAATGAATAAATAAGTAAAGAAGTTCGAATTTCACACGAATATCTTATTTTATGTAACATAACAATTACAAGGTATTTAACAAAAAAAATAAGATTATTCAAAATTAGCAGTTCAATTTATCATTACTTCATAAAAAAAAATTAAAATTTTAAAATTTGTATTTTATAATAACAATATAGACCTAAAATTTAAAAAAATAAAAATTTTCTAAATTGCAAATACATATAAATTTTCGTTTATTGGCCATTCAATACACACATTGGTCGAATAAGAACGTATCCTCAAAAGTAACAAAATTTTTTATTAAAAAATATTTTTATTAATGTTCTTTTATTCTGTTAAACAAATTTATATATTACCATAAAAAATACAATCAAAAAAGTAAATGAAACGTACGGTATTGGCAGTAATAATAGATTGACTAGAAAACAATAATACAATAATAAATATGCATTATTTAAATATAAATTAAATATGCATTTGTCACAAAAATAAATTGTAAAGAAATTTCTATTAATTTCATAAAAATATAAAAAACACAAAAAAGTGAACAAAACGTACAATATCGGTGGTTATAATAATAATAAATTGACTAATAAAAAACAACTAAAATACAATAATAAATATGCAATATTTAAATATAAATATGCATTGGTCACAGAAATAAATTGTATATGTTCGGCGCTCACCGTATAAATATTAGTAAATAAGTTAGTTTCGTATTTAGTAGATTAGACAGCATAGTATGTTACCGTCGGTAACTCAAACTTCGTTCTTGACGACTCGCGCGAAACGTTGGCGGATCGCGATCGATTTCCATCAATATTCGCGACCGGAAATAAGTTGGCGCTGCAAGTTCATATTTTTTAATAAACAATAGCTCAAACGATTGCTCCTTAATTGCTCCTTTAGAATCAAGAATTGCTCCCCTTTTAAAGTTAATATTTTTTTTATTATTTACAAAAAACGTAAAATTTATAATTTTCACTTAAAAACATATTTCTAATAGCTTTGTGCAACTAAATCCAGCATAAAACGATTGCTCCTTAATTGCTCCTTATTGCTCCATCATTACTTTAATGATTTATTGCATTTTTATTGAAAAGTTAACAAATTAATCATTTCACAAATGACGACGCCGCCACCTATCGGCCGCCTATCGTAACTATATGGCTGGGCAGCTAACGGCGGAAATATTCAAACGTCTAACAACTCTATTGCTTATAACCGTATCTTAAAGAGTTTATAAGCAACATTTTCCTATTGATTTTTGGTAGAATAATTGTTTCTTGCTTGCTCTATTGGGATATTCAATCGCTCCATTCGTATAATTAATTTTGTATAATATTTTTGCAAAAAATCACTAATTTTCTTGAAAAAACATTTTCCATAATCTTCGATCTGCAAGTATATCCAACAATCCAACATAAAACGATTGCTCTTAATCGCTTCGCATTGCTCCATCATTATTTTCATGATTTGTTGCATTTTTATTGGAAAATGAATTAACAAATAAAAGGCCGGAGTACAGACTATTGCATAATACATAATGCATAACGCATAAAGGTATCAACCAATAAAGATTCTTTATTTTTATTTTGTTGTTAGAAATTAATGATTTTGATTGGTTGGTACTCTTAAGGCGTAAACACAATACAAAAGTACAGGCAGTAGGAACAGGGAAGGTCCAAATATTTAGCCCCTCATCTACAGCAAAATACAAAAACATTAATATATTCGGATTGTACATCGTTTGTACATACATGAAAGTCATACGACTTTTTAGTGTTTGTACATCCTTGGTTAATTTAAAAAAAAAATAAAAAAGTTTTACTAACAATACCTCTAAAAGTTAGCCCCTTATTATTTCAAAAACGGATGCGGCTCTGGTCGTGTTTTCGTTAAAAAAGAAAAAAATTTATTGTATAAAAAATTTTTTTTCTTTTTTAACGAAAACACGACCAGAGCCGTATCTGTTTACGTTTATACTTGAATCCTGAAAAAGGATTTTTAATTCTATAAATCCATAAAAAACTGGTAGCTGTGCGAAAATCACATTTTGTATCTACATTATCGACATCGTCGGAGTTCGGCCTTTGGTTTAGGATCCCCTTAATGGCCCACGAGTGCTTGGTCGTGTTCTGCAACAGGGGATACTCGTACAGATCCCACGAACGGAAACTCATTTATTTATTTATTTAGAACGGGATTTGGTCCCATTAGTACAATTAGATATGATACATATTATATAAAGAAAACGCAAAAAAAGCAAAAGAAACAATTAACGAAAACATTTAATTAATGATCGTTTAAATGAGTCTATGGCCTCATGAAAAAAATCCACATGATCGGAAAATTTATTCGCTAGAAAGTAAATTTGGTTGAAAGGTTTAAATTTTTCGTAAGAAGTACGATGAGATACTTCGTGAAAGACTGAGTTGTTTCTGAGAGATCTGGCCGGGATATGTAGTTTGATGCATTCTAGTAAGTCGGAACAAGTGATACGTCCATTTATCAATTTAAAGAGAAATAATAAATCGAAATATGTTCGTCTATCACTTAGTGGTAATAAGTTAATCTTAGCTAACATAAAATCATAATTATGATCGTAGTAATGCATCGGGTTCTCCGTACAGTAACTAATTCTTCGGAGAAAACGATGTTGAATCCTCTCAATTTCTGAACAATATTTAAGATAATACGGAGCCCAAACTATGGCCGCATATTCCAGTTGTGGTCTAACTAGAGTGCAGTAAAGGAGTCTTAGTGTATAAATATTTTTAAAGTATTTACAAGATCGTAATACAAAACCAAGTTTTTTATACGCGCAGCTCGTGACAGATTGAATGTGTTTATCAAATGATAGATTAGTAGAAAATAATACACCTAGATCTCGTACGACGTCTCTCGCAGAAAGAGGACTTCCGTTTAAGATATAGTTATGAATAAAAACATTTTTCTTTCTACTAAAGCGGATTACGTGACATTTAGATAAATTTAGATGCAATTTATTCAAATTACACCATGACTCTAAGCGATAGAGGTCTATCTAGTTGAAAGAGAATTGCATCAGAAAGATTTTCTATGCGACGAAATAATTTTAAGTCATCTACGAATAACAGAAATCTACTATGTTTAAAGACCTTATTGAAATCATTGATAAATAAATTAAATAATAGCGGACCTAGGTGAGAGCCTTGAGGCACGCCGGACGTAGCGTTGATGGCTCTAGACAAGAAATTTTTATATTTAATGACCTGTGATCTTTCTGTAACAAAACTTGTTATCCAACTTGGCAATGTTCCATCTACTCCATATGCACGTAATTTACATAATAGCAAAGTGTGATCGACACTATCGAAGGCTTTTTTGAAGTCGGTATACACAGCATTAACCTAAAAGCCGCCTTCAATAGATGAAGAAATCATGATCTAAAAGAAGGTTTGTTGATGTATAGCGGCCAGCTACAAAACCATGTTGTTCATCAATTATTACATTTTTAAATAATAGTGAAAGTTTACTAGCCACAATGTTTTCAAATAATTTCGGAATCAAGTTCTGTTTACTTATAGGCCTATAGTTTGATACTAAGGTCTTATCGCCGTTTTTATGAATAGGGGACACAATAGATACTTTCCATGCTTTTGGAAAGATACCACAAGATAAAGATTTATTACAGATCAACCAAAGTACTCTAGACATAGTATATATGCAAGATTAGAGAAAAACCGGTGGGATGCCATCGGTGCCCGGAAAAGAATTAATCTGTAGGGCATCTATACTATTAAAAATGTCGCTAATTGTGATGTCAATATTTGATAATTTTACATCTTGCTCATATACTACGTCCAAGCCCTGTCCATCTGAGGCAGTGTAGACCGATTCAAAAAAATCTGCAAAACAATTTGCAATGGCAACGCCATCGTCTATGTTTGAATCATTATGGCGGATGTACGTTGGCATCGTGTTAGAGGTGGTCAACGAATTAATAAAGCTCCAGAAAACTTTTACATTGTTTGTGACTGCATGTTCCGATCTCTGTACGTAGTTATTGAAGCATTTAGAAGCTAGAGATTTACATTAAGCTCTTAGTTGAGAAAATGTAATGTAATCGGAGAAACGATTTGTATATTTAAATTGATAATGAGCTGTTCTTTTAGCTTTCGTGAGAGATAGCAGTTCTCTTGTAAACCATATAGGATAAAAGGACCTGCGCACTGGAAAAGTCGGAACATAAGTCAAAAGCGCATGATTTATATAGATTGTGACGATACGCGTACTCGTCACTCGCGCTACGGCCCTGGCGGCCGCCGCGCGCTTATTCAGCGTGCACGCCTGATCAGCGTGCACGCCAGTGCCCGAGCAGTGGGGCAACCCGAGCGGTGGGGCGGCCCCCACCATCCGCGCTCGGGGTATAAATAGGAGATTCGAGCCGACACCAGTCACCAGTCCTGTCCTGATCCTGGTCTCGACACGACCGCTCTCCTGACCACGTTGGGCGCTCCCAACGTTTCTTCCTCCGTACAGAGAACGGGTGCTCCCGTTCTCACCTGGGTGCTCCCAGGGTACGGGCCTACCAGCCGGGCGCTCCCGGTTGGCTCTACCTGTCTGCTCCTGCTTGGGGTCGGGCGCTCCCGACCCTTTCCGCCGTACAGGCAACGGGTGCTCCCGTTGTCAAGCCGGGCGCTCCCGGTGTACGGGCCGCTCAGTCGGGTGCTCCCGACTGAGCTCCTACCCAGACCACCTGTCCGCGTTTACTCGCGATCCGTAAGGCAAGCGTGCCTCCGCGTTTACTCGCGATCCGTAAGGCAAGCGTGCCTCCGCGTTTACTCGCAATCCGTAAGGCAAGCGTGCCTCCGCGTTTACTCGCGATCCGTAAGGCAACGGTGCCTCCGCGTCTACTCGACCGACGCAGCGGTCCGACCGCATCATACACTCATACAGCGGCTCGGCGGAGCATACACGCCACACACCAACACACACATATTTCATCTTTGTGTAAGAAAAAAGGAATAAACTATTTATTTTGAAACCAACCAGTGTCTCCACGTTTTCTCACCCTGGCACGGCGAGCTAATTCCGAGCGAGAAAACGCGTACCGTTACATGGCGCCCGAACAGGGACCAGATCCGTGAGGCACTGGTTTTCCGAACTAGCTCATGAAGAGCTGGATCTATCGATTAACGAAAGCCGAGTTGGCGGCCGAGTTAGAAAAACTCGGGATCGACCCGAACGGCCCGATAGACACCCTCCGACGCCGCCTCCGAGACTTTGTGGACGCTAACCCAGAGTACAAGTACTCCATGGAAAAGAACGAACCCGAGGACGTGATGACCGAGGAAACGACGAGGACCGCCGGAACCGTTACGCCTAACCCGGCCGAGGTTATGAACCAGATCCGGAAGTGGGGATGCTACTTCGACGGAAAGGACCCACTCGCCTTTTTAGAGCGAGTGGAAGAATTACGACAGGGATATGGATACACGGGAGGCCAGCTTTTGTTGGGACTGCCAGAGCTACTACGAGGGGATACCCTCCTCTGGTACCGGAATAACCACACGGCCTGGGACCACTGGGAGGATTTCTTAGGAGATTTCCGCGCCCAGTTCTTACCCCGGCGATACCGTGCACAACTGTCACGAGAAATCCAGGGCCGGTTTCAAAAACCGGACGAGCCCTTCCATAAATTCGCAACGGCGCTCCTTACGAGCATGCGACGAGCCGGAGGATTCTCGACGGATGACCAACTCGAGCGGCTCTACGACAACATGAGTCCCGAATATAAATACTACATCCGACTGGATGACGTCACCAGTCTGGGAGACCTGCACGCACGCGCCGCGGAATATGAAGCTATCGAGAAGCAAAACCGCGAGCGGAAGGCAGAGCGAAAGGCCCCGGCCGCGACTCCATCCGTCGCCAGTACTACGTACAGCCGAGAAGAGTGCTGCTGGCGCTGTAAACAGCGCGGACACACTCGGGTAGAGTGCAAACGACCGGCTAAAAAATTCTGCTCCCGATGTGGCAAGGACGGCGTGCTCACTCGCGATTGTCACCCCACGCCGGGAAACTCCGCGCGGGCCGGGGGCGAAGCCGCCGCCACTCGGATCCCGTCTCCGTCAGAGTGACTTACCAGCCGCGGCCACACATCTCCGTCCGCATACGACACCGCGCTATGCGGGCGTTGATCGACACCGGGTCCGAGGTATTTTTTATCAATACAGATACCGCCCGCTACGCAGAAGGTCTTGGATTCCCGATTAAACAAGGGACAAGCTCCGTTCACTTGGCGGACGGGGGCTCGACCACGATACCCGGGACCATGACACTACCAGTAAAGATCGGCCGGAAGGTGCTCAGGCACGACTTCCTAATTATGCCGTCGCTACAAGGCGCCGTACTCATCGGCGTTGATCTATGGGCCCGGACAGGAATCGTCCTACGGGCCACCGCCCCGCGCCAGACCACGCCCGCCGCCGAATGTGGAGCCGTGGCCCAGGGACTGGCCACCCGCACCGCCGACGAGAAACGCCGGCTCCAGGAGTTCTTAATCAGGGAACTCGCCCTATTTGAGGGCATCCACGGCCCGACCGACCGAATATCGCACCGTATTCGGGTTAAGACCGACCAGCCTATCAAGCAACGATACCGACCCAGGAATCCGGCTATGCAGGCGATTATTAACCAAGAGGTGGAAAAAATGGAACGAGAGGGAGTAATCGAGCCGTCCCACGGAGCGTGGAGTTCGCCAATCGTACTAGTCCGGAAGAAGGACGGAACATACCGGTTCTGTATCGACTTTCGACAGGTGAATAAAGTCACCGAGAAGGACGCCTACCCTCTGCCCCAAGTCCAGGCTACCTTGGACAAGCTCCGGGGGGCCCGCTACCTGTCTACGCTGGACTTGAAGAACGGGTATTGGCAGGTGCCACTAACGCCAGATAGTCGGCCCGTCACCGCTTTCACCGTGCCAGGGAAAGGCCTGATGCAGTTCCGGGTGATGCCGTTCGGCCTCCATTCCGCGCCCGCTACGTTCCAGAGGCTGCTCGACGAGGTCCTGGGGCCAGACCTCGCCCCATACGTCTTGGTTTATTTGAACGACATTATCGTGGTCAGCCGCACCTTCGAAGAACACCTGCGACTACTGGCCGAGGTGTTCCGTCGTCTAAGGGAAGCCAAGCTCCGCCTAAATCCGGAGAAGTGTCACTTCTGCCGAGACCAGCTCCGATACTTAGGCCACATCGTGGACCATTGCGGCCTCCGAACCGACCCGGATAAGGTAAGCGCCGTGGCACGATGGCACGCACCGACAACCGTACGCAAAGTACGACAATTCCTAGGCATGGCCTCCTGGTACCGACGGTTCGTGCCAGATTTTGCAACGGTAGCCGCTCCGCTTACTCGCCTGACCAGGAAGGGAGTAAAGTGGACCTGGGGGCCAGACGAGGAGACCGCTTTCGAACGCCTGAAAGAGGCGCTGACTTCCGCCCCCGTGCTGGCCTGCCCGGATTTCGACCGCCGGTTCATCCTGCAGACCGATGCAAGCTCCTACGGGCTGGGCGCAGTATTAACCCAACACCAGGACGACGGGGAGCGAGTGGTGGCTTATGCCAGCCGGACGCTAAACGGCGCAGAGAAAAATTACAGCACCACGGAGTTGGAGTGTCTGGCAATAGTGTGGGGCATACGAAAAATGCGGGGATACCTCGAGGGATACACGTTTACCGTGGTAACCGACCATCAGTCCCTCCGATGGCTGCAGCACCTGGAGGAACCTACCGGCCGACTGGGACGCTAGCTGTTCGAGCTGCAGCAGTACGACTTTGACGTACGATACCGGAAAAGCTGCCTCAACAAGGTCGCCGATGCGCTCTCACGCCAGCCAGAGGTGTGCGAGGCGCAAACCGCCCCGCGGTGTCAATGGTACCGACGGATCCTGACCGGCACCCGGCAACGCCCCGCCGAGTTCCCCGACTATCGCATCCGGGACGGCCGGCTGTTTCGCCACCTGCTGCACGACGTGGACTTTTGGGAGGTCGACCCGTCGGAGCAGTGGAAGCAATGCGCCCCGAAGGAAGAACGGGCCCAGGTCCTGCAAAGGCACCACGAGGACCCCACGGCGGGCCACTTCGGGGTCGCCAAGACCATCGCCCGCATGGCCAGGTTGTTCTACTGGCCCGGGATGTTCCAGGACATCACCCGGTATGTCCGCCAGTGCCCAACTTGTCTAGCGCACAAAGCGCCTACGACAAAACCAGCCGGGAACCTCCATACGGCACCTGTCACCAAGCCCTGGCAGCAGGTGACCCTGGATCTCGTCGGCCCGTTGCCACGATCCACCCAGGGCCACGCCTGGCTGCTGGTTATGCAGGACCGGTTCTCCAAGTGGGTGGAGCTGAAGCCCCTGCACCGGGCTACCGCCCCCGCCGTCACCAAGGCCATCCTCGATCGGATCATATACCAACATGGATGCCCCGACCAGATCATCTCGGATAACGGGATGCAACTGAGGTCGGATCAGCTCGAGGGAACCCTACGGGCCTTCTGCATCGAGCACCGGACTACCCCCGTGAGAGCACCGCATTGCAATCCGGTCGAGCGCACGAACCGAACGCTCAAGACCATGGTCGCCCAGTACGTCGGAAGGAACCACCGACACTGGGACGAGCACCTGGCACCATTGCAGTTTGCCTACAACACCGCCCGACATGAGGCTACCGGGTATACTCCGGCGTATCTCAACCACGGCCGGGAACTCGCCCTCCCACATCCGGAGGACCAACGCCACGCCGCGAATGCGACTCCCCACCAGACCCGACGCCGGCTGGAAGACGCCTATGAGGTAGTACGAGTCAACTTGGCCCGGGCGTTCCAAAGACAGGAAGCGCACTACAACCTGAGGCGACGGGATTGGAGACCCCGCGTCGGAGACGTGGTATGGAAGAAGGAGTACCCGCTGTCGAAAAAGGCTACCGGCTTTAACGCCAAACTAGCCCCCCGCTATACCGGCCCTCTGGAGGTAAGAAAGATTGTCTCCCCCGTCATCGTCGACTTACGCGACACCCGGGGGCGTTGGCACAGACACGTGCACGTGCAGGACCTGAAGAACGCACCGGAGCCGCACGTGTCGGCCCTTCGGAAAATCCACGGGTAAACACCGTTCGGGGCATCGGCCTCGCATTCCTGAGCGCGGAAAAGCACGAAAACAACAAAAAAAACGCGTTCGCGACCGGTATAAAAGCTCGCGGCGCGAGAAAGTTTTCAGTTGTTCTAGATCCGCCAGCCCGTGAACATGGAACCACACGTGCGAAAGGAGCTAACAGATCTCTTCGGCGACATCGTCAGGAAGCAAAGGACCAGCGCCAAGGGGTTGACCGAGACGCCAGCCTGCGCCGCAGCCACGCCGGGTCGCCCCTCCCTGACCCCGGCCCATCCGCCCGGTACATCAGGCCCCTGCCCGCCCCCGACTCTTGAAATAGCCCACATCTCCGGAACCTCCCTCCTGCAGGACCAGATCTGGGTCCCGCTACCTACCGGCGAACGGGTGGCGGTTCCCCGTTCGGCAATGGTGCGTAACCGTAAATACCGCGCCCGTGTTGGCAGCTCCCGATGGGTCCTGCGGTTCGACCCATCGGGAAATCTGTAATCTTGCCAGCGCCGATAAGTACTAGGATTAAGGTACGATGTATAATACAGAATAAAAGCGTTTAAACCGGTACCTATGTAGCTAGGTATATCTGTAGATAGTGCCTCTCCAAAAGGGGGGGTGATGTGACGATACGCGTACTCGTCACTCGCGCTACGGCCCTGGCGGCCGCCGCGCGCTTATTCAGCGTGCACGCCTGATCAGCGTGCACGCCAGTGCCCGAGCAGTGGGGCAACCCGAGCGGTGGGGCGGCCCCCACCATCCGCGCTCGGGGTATAAATAGGAGATTCGAGCCGACACCAGTCACCAGTCCTGTCCTGATCCTGGTCTCGACACGACCGCTCTCCTGACCACGTTGGGCGCTCCCAACGTTTCTTCCTCCGTACAGAGAACGGGTGCTCCCGTTCTCACCTGGGTGCTCCCAGGGTACGGGCCTACCAGCCGGGCGCTCCCGGTTGGCTCTACCTGTCTGCTCCTGCTTGGGGTCGGGCGCTCCCGACTTTTTCCGCCGTACAGGCAACGGGTGCTCCCGTTGTCAAGCCGGGCGCTCCCGGTGTACGGGCCGCTCAGTCGGGTGCTCCCGACTGAGCTCCTACCCAGACCACCTGTCCGCGTTTACTCGCGATCCGTAAGGCAAGCGTGCCTCCGCGTTTACTCGCGATCCGTAAGGCAAGCGTGCCTCCGCGTTTACTCGCAATCCGTAAGGCAAGCGTGCCTCCGCGTTTACTCGCGATCCGTAAGGCAACGGTGCCTCCGCGTCTACTCGACCGACGCAGCGGTCCGACCGCATCATACACTCATACAGCGGCTCGGCGGAGCATACACGCCACACACCAACACACACATATTTCATCTTTGTGTAAGAAAAAAGGAATAAACTATTTATTTTGAAACCAACCAGTGTCTCCACGTTTTCTCACCCTGGCACGGCGAGCTAATTCCGAGCGAGAAAACGCGTACCGTTACATGGCGCCCGAACAGGGACCAGATCCGTGAGGCACTGGTTTTCCGAACTAGCTCATGAAGAGCTGGATCTATCGATTAACGAAAGCCGAGTTGGCGGCCGAGTTAGAAAAACTCGGGATCGACCGAACGGCCCGATATAACACCCTCCACGCCGCCTCCGAGACTTTGTGGACGCTAACCACAGAGTACAAGTACTCCATGGAAAAGAACGAACCCGAGGACGTGATGACCGAGGAAACGACGAGGACCGCCGGAACCGTTACGCCTAACCCGCCGAGGTTATGAACCAGATCCGGAAGTGGGGATGCTACTTCGACTGAAAGGACCCACTCGCCTTTTTGAGCGAGTGGAAGATTACGACAGGATATGGATACACGGGAGGCCAGCTTTTGTTGGGACTGCCAGAGCTACTACGAGGGTATACCCTCCTCTGGTACCGGAATAACCACACGGCCTGGGACCACTGGGAGGATTTCTTAGGAGATTTCCGCGCCCAGTTCTTACCCCGGCGATACCGTGCACAACTGTCACGAGAAATCCAGGGCCGTTTTCAAAAACCGGAGAGCCCTTCCATAAATTCGCAACGGCGCTCCTTACGAGCATGCGACGAGCCGGAGGATTCTCGACGGATGACCAACTCGAGCGGCCTACTGACAACATGAGTCCCGAATATAAATACTACATCCGACTGGATGACGTCACCATTCTGGGAGACCTGCACGCACGCGCCGCGGAATATGAAGCTATCGAGAAGCAAACCGCGAGCGGAAGGCAGAGCGAAAGGCCCCGGCCGCGACTCCATCCGTCGCCAGTACTACGTACAGCCGAGAAGAGTGCTGCTGGCGCTGTAAACAGCGCGGACACACTCGGGTAGAGTGCAAAACGACCGGCTAAAAAATTCTGCTCCCGATGTGGCAAGGACGGCGTGCTCACCGCGATTGTCACCCACGCCCCGGGAAACTCCGCGCGGGCCGGGGGCGAAGCCGCCGCCACGGATCCCCGTCTCCGTCAGAGTGACTTACCAGCCGCGGCCACACATCTCCGTCCGCATACGACACCGCGCTATGCGGGCGTTGATCGACACCGGGTCCGAGGTATTTTTTCATATAGATACCCCCGCTACGCAGAAGGTCTTGGATTCCCGATTAAACAAGGGACAAGCTCCGTTCACTTGGCGGACGGGGGCTCGACCACGATACCCGGACCATGACACTTACCAGTAAAGATCGGCCGGAAGGTGCGCAGGCACGACTTCCTAATTATGCCGTCGCTACAAGGCGCCGTACTCATCGGCGTTGATCTATGGGGCCCGGACAGTGAATCGTCCTACGGGCCACCGCCCCGCGCCAGACCACGCCCGCCGCCCCGAATGTGGAGCCGTGGCCCAGGGACTGGCCACCCCGCACCGCCGACGAGAAACGCCGGCTCCAGGAGTTCTTAATCAGGGAACTCGCCCTATTTGAGGGCATCCACGGCCCGACCGACCGAATATCGCACCGTATTCGGTGTTAAGACCGACCAGCCTATCAAGCAACGAACTAACCGACCCGGAATCCGGCTATGCAGGCGATTATTAACCAAGAGGTGGAAAAAATGGAACGAGAGGGAGTAATCGAGCCGTCCCACGGAGCGTGGAGTTTCGCCATCGTACTAGTCCGGAAGAAGGACGGAACATACCGGTTCTGTATCGACTTTCGACAGGTGAATAAGTCACCGAGAAGGACCCTACCCTCTGCCCCAAGTCCAGGCTACCTTGGACAAGCTCCGGGGGGCCCGCTACCCTGTCTACGCTGGACTTGAAGAACGGGTATTGGCAGGTGCCACTAACGCCAGATAGTCGGCCGTCCACCGCTTTCACCGTGCCAGGGAAAGGCCATGATGCAGTTCCGGTGATGCCGTTCGGCCTCCATTCCGCGCCCGCTACGTTCCAGAGGCTGCTCGACGAGGTCCTGGGGCCAGACCTCGCCCCATACGTCTTGGTTTATTTGAACGACATTATCGTGGTCAGCCGCACCTTCGAAGAACACCTGCGACTACTGGCCGAGGTGTTCCGTCGTCTAAGGGAAGAAGCCAAGCCTCCGCCTTAAATCCGGAGAAGTGTCACTTCTGCCGAGACCAGCTCCGATACTTAGGCCACATCGTGGACCATTGCGGCCTCCGAACCGACCCGGATAAGGTAAGCGCCGGGCACGATGGCACGCACCGACAACCGTACGCAAAGTACGAACAATTCCTAGGCATTGCCTCCTGGTACTGCGACGGTTCGTGCCAGATTTTGGCAACGGTAGCCGCTCCTCTTACTCGCCTGACCAGGAAGGGAGTAAAGTGGACCTGGGGGCCAGACGAGGAGACCGCTTTCGAACGCCTGAAAGAGGCGCTGACTTCCGCCCCCGTTCTGGCCTGCCCGGATTTCGACCGCCGGTTCATCCTGCAGACCGATGCAAGCTCCTACGGGCTGGGCGCAGTATTAACCCAACACCAGGACGACGGGGGAGCGAGTGGTGGCTTATGCCAGCCGGACGCTAAACGGCGCAGAGAAAAATTACAGCACCACGGAGTTGGAGTGTCCTGGCAATAGTG
>JASTWR010001731.1:0-35024 GCA_030770355.1 Harpagoxenus sublaevis | reverse complement strand
TTTTTCGCTCTACAATCCCACAAAAATGTGTCTGCGATAAGGGAAAATGTGGTTGAATCTGATATTCAATCAAGAACCCTGCTGTACACAAATACACTGGACTGGGACTAAGTGCAGTGATATAAATAAGACTCCACCTCCATTACGAGTGGACAACATGAAAAAAACACAAAGCAAGCATAGTGAAGACAAATTCTAATCTTAAAACATTTTAAACCGTTGTTCATAGGAGAATATGATGTATATGACTTCACCGATGAGCAAGACCAGAAGAAGCGACTGGAATATTATAACATGTTGTCGCAATACGACGCAGCACAAAAAGAACTAACTACGAAAATAGATGCCGGGCCAAGTAGTTTCGAGGACTCGGAAAAAGAATAAAAAAACGGAAGAAGTCCGAGAGTGTACTTACATAAGTTCCCACTTGCATTCAAAGCGACTTAGAGTCGCGCGAGCGCGCAGCGGGACATTTTGCGGAACGGTGACCAAAGTAACGGAATTTTGGACGCATATTCAGTTTAATCCGCTCTACCTACCGACGAGCGATGTTAAGTCTACTATCAGGGTGCCATCACTGCCATCGGAAACGCGGTATAGATTGAGATTCTAGAAGATATCTATTCCATAATATATCTCCATCTTATAGGTAGAGAGTATAAATCTATATAAGATCTATTACATATTGCGCAATATAGAAGAAGAATCAGATACAGAATCGGATTTCAACTCGGAACCGATTCCAGAATTGATTCAGGTTCCTGAATTGAAAACTGGATCCGAGTCGCGGAGAACCAGTCTTGAGTCTCCAACCGGTTCCGACTCGATACAAATTCCGAAACCGGCTCGGAATCGCACCTCTCCCGAGCCGGGGACCAATCCCGAGATTCCCGAGTTGGATATGGAAATGGGACCTGTTCGCGAAAGGAGAATCAATTATAGAAATGTAATTCCCGTAGAAAGCTGTAATTTGCTGGTCAAATTTTCAAGAGAATTGCAATTGATGGATGGACTAAGAAAACTTTAAAAGATCAGTCACATTCAGAGAAAGAAGAAATAAAACTGCAACCCAACAAAAAAAATAATATAAGCACCGGAATAACTAAGAGACTGAAAAACGTTTGTTAGCCAAGGCGGCAAAAAATGAAACACAAACCCCCGCGCTTGCAAGTTCGGGTAAATGTTTACTTTAACCCGCTCCTCTTTAATTTTGATAAAAATATACTTAATCAATGTGTTTTTGCATAAAAAGAAAGGTTTAATAAGAAATAAGTGTCGCTCTGCCGGTTAAATGTTTATTACTTTAATAAATATATCAATATAATAGGGTCTCGTATTTAAATTCCGCAAGACAACCCCAATATAAAGGATCACCCACGGCGCGGATCTTCAAATTCATAATCTTGGGATGAGATGCTTTTTTGGTAACGGGCTAATACACGAGATTAAGGACGGAAACAATTCCTATGGAATTAAATCCGTATTTCCAAATAAAACTTCAGAGACGATTATTTTTGCATTACATTTTTGCAAAATCTTCAAATTTGCTTATAAAATTTGCTGCTTTTTGTGCACATAGAAAAAATGTTTAACCCAACTTTCTTGACCAAATCCCCCCCCCCCCCCTGAGCTACACAATTTGTGATAACTGCACTTAATAAGAACAAAAATATATTCCATATAAGAATTTTAAATTGACATACCTACTTATGAATTCCTTGGAAGGCAATTCGAGAACTTTGACGATTGTCAAAATATCATGATAAAAATGGACCATTAAAACCAAAGACTGACCCTGCATGGAAGAATATTTGTAAAAAAAAATTTTAATAAGAAAATATAGATGAAGAATTTATACGAAACTATAAGACAAAATAAAACAAAGCGTACTTTCAGAATTGATAGAATACAAAGGCCTTGATGTACTGCAGGAATTTATTTCAATTAAACTACATATCGAAACTAGAGTGACTCTAAGGACAAAAAGGAATAAAACAAAAAAAAACAAAAAGAAGATTATCCCACACACTTCAAATATACAAGTGCGATTTATATGTCTAAAGAAATTTAATAACAGAAAAAACTAAAAGACATGTCAATTATCAACATGCAAAAAAAAAGAAGAATATATTTACGTGAAATCAAGGTATCAAGAAGCACTGAAAGGCGCTACAAACTGAAACATAATTCATAAGCAAGCAAAGAGGACAAAAGAACAAAATCCCGTATTTCAAAATAAAACTTAAGGCAAGGAACTATGGCCCCCTTCCGCTTCGTTTTGATGTATAAAGCAAATATAATAATCCAGCTACAATGACACAATAACGCAAAATGTCAAACGAATATAATTCACTGGTGTAAGCAAATTCAGTTTATCAGATGTATTCTCAGGGGCTAACCCCTGTTGAAGCTGTTGCTGTTAGAAGCAGCAGTGAGAAGCATGAGTTAGTTTGAAGTTATAAGTGTATAAGTGTACTACAATAATGGATATCATTAATTTAAATAATAATTTAGTTTCGTATTACTCGTTTGCGAAACCTGCAGAGGCACGAGTGTTTCTACATGACGCTAAAAAGTGTGGATTTTCACGAGAAAGTCCTAAGCGGAAATGCGATTATATGGATAGCAAAAGATCATACTGACTCAGGAATTAATGAAGTAATTTTAGATACTTTCAAACTTGATATAGAAAGTGTCGAAAACATGGATGGAGAACCTTTAAATTATAAAATTGGCAACAATTTTATCTTTGGAAGTTTGATTTCAATACAATTACCACAAGATCCAGAATATAAAGATTCCCCTATATTTTGCGTAATCATAAAATATAAAACAAATCCACGCATTGGACTTCCGGTCGTGCTCGAGTAGCGAACGGTTGCCCGTAAATGTAAGCAGAAATTTGTAAAGGAATGGAGGAGCGAGAAACAGTGGAGGGTGATAAAAAGTGGTGATGGACGCAAGGGAGGATCGAAGGAGGTGGAGCACATGGACGAGGATCGGAGGTCGATGGAAAAAGCAGTCAATGAAGGATAAGAAAGAAGGAGGAAAGAGAGGTTAAGTCGGAGCAAAGATAGATAAGGGGAGAGAGGGGTGAGGCGATGGAAGAGCGGAGCAAGAGGAATCCGGAAGAGGAGAACGGAGCATGCGCGCGGAGGAATTTAGTCAGGGAACAAGGGAGTGAAAGAGGTAGGAATAACTGTAAGCGTGGCGCAGAACTGACGTGGCTGCGGCGGAGCGTTACGCGGCGTCTGGTGGGAGACAAGACATATTTGTAAAGCCTTGTGTTTACGATTCTTTCTCCGTTCGAGATCTCGGACCAAGTTCTTGGATCGTGGACACGAGGCTTTAGCATAAAGTTGATATAAATATTTTGTTAAATAATTATAATTTTAATGTTTTGATTTAATAGTTTATAATTTTAACAAAATTAATTTATTAATAAAATAATGAATTTCTTTCATCGGTAAAGTTTTGTTTCCCTTTACCTACAGTTTTCGAGATTACAGCTTTTACTTTAGTATCAATATGTTAAATGTTTTTAGTGCCATATGTGGAAAAAGAAAAGATACACTCATAATTAACATGTGCGGTTGTTATAACATTGAAAGTAAAATATTAAAAGACAATAAAATATTAATAGAGGAAATATTACTCAATGCATATGATAATATTGTATATAATGAAGATATCGACTTAATGACGTTCCTAGAAGAAGCGGTAAGACATCTTCCACGTTCACGTGGCAATGAAACGACGATTCCGCTATAAGACTGAGTATACGAATTGTAATTAACTTTTTTTTACAGGAAAAAATTCCCATAATAACGGAAATGTATAATGTAAACTCAAAAGCTAGTAATTTCTGTAATTAATGCAAAAATTTCTATGCGTAATGAAATTATCAACAAAGTAGAAGATAGGATCGGAGATGGTGTTCCCTCACCGGGCGGTGGCGGCGCGCCGCCTTGCGGCACATAAGTAGACGAAGAGAGGAAGAGCGCATGTGATGTGAAGAGAAGCGATGATAAACGCGGACTAAGGCGGCGCTGGCTGGCGACAGGATTGGCAGCCATGCGGGACGCCGAGACACGGTTTGCGAACGCAGGTAACAGAAACGGAAGGTGGTTATGGCGGCGGCTACGGAACCACATGGTTATGAGTAAGAAGAATCAGAGGGTGCGAGTAAGAAGAATAAGTACAAAGGAGAATCAGGGAAAAAGCTGAGAAAGGAGGAAGGATGTCGAAGACAGGATCGAGGCAAATAGGAGTGGAGGAGTGGATGAAGGAGATGAGAAAGAGAATAGTTCGGATCGAGCAAGATATAAAAGAACAAAAACAAGAAATGAAGGAGGTCAAAAGTCGTATGACAAGGATGGATGAGAGGCAAGAAAAGGTGGAGAGGGGGCAGAAGGAGGCAGAGGAGAGAGAGAGAAGAAGAGAGCAGTGGCCCAGCAGAAGCGGAAAAAAAGAAGAATGATAGAGAAGGTAGGACAAGTGAAGCAGAGGAAGAAAAGAAGGTGAAAACGGAAGAAAGAGAGAAAGAGGAGAGTAATGGCAAAGAAAAAGTAGAACGGAGAAGGGAGGAGGAGGAAGCTAGGGCGAAGGAGATGGAGGAGAAAAAAGGCGAGACAGACAGCGAGAACGATAAGGGCGAAGAGGGATTGATGAGATGGTGGGAGGAAGAGTCGAGCGACGATGAAGAAAAAAAAAGAGAGGAGAAGAGAGCATTAGAAAAGATGAAGGAAGAGAGTAAGAAGGTAAAAGCGTGGAAAATGGTAGAAAGAAGAGAAGAGGAAACCAGAACGAAAAGGGAGCGGAAGGAAAAAGAGAAGGCAAGAAAAGATAGTATGGAGGAGAAAGAGAAAGAATAAAAAGAAGGAGAACCCTAATTTGGATCGGTGTCGAAGGAGACGGGCCCGAAGAGAGAAGGGAATTTGTAGAAGTAATAATGGAGATCATAGAGGTGAGAGCAGAAGGAAGGGAGAAGGTAATGTTAGTAAACTGGAAGAAAAGGAAGACATGGAGGAGATATTTAACAAAAGATAGGAGATAAAGAAAAGATGGAACGTGAGAGTAGATGAAGAATTATCAAAGGAAGAAAGAAAGATGAGGTGGAGACTGGAGAATAAGGCGCGCAAAAAGAGAAAGGAAGGGAACTCGGTAGTCCAAACAAGTAGAAGAATATGGGTGAACGGGAGAGAGATTAAATGGGATGAGCGAGAGAACAGATGGAGAAAAGCGTAAAGTAAAGAGAAAAAATGGAAGAAATAAAATAGGACGAGTGAAAAAGGTAGCAAGAAATCGAAGGGCTCAAGTGCGGAAGTTTTTGTACTAGATAAGAAAGAAGACTTTGAAAGACGTGTATAGATTGTAGGTTATATACAGCATAACAGTGACCATGCATTCGAACGGCAAATAGTTTAGATTGATTTGAAGGAGATAATGTTGATTTGATGAATATTTGATGGTTGTGACAGTTATGATTCTGATTTGAGTTTCAGCCGAAACTTAGTGCACGAATTAAGCAGCTGCTGTCGCTATTAGGTGATTATGGCGTAGACGTTTTGTAAATGTAAGAAAAAAGACTGTGAAAGATATGTATTGTAGATTGTAGGTATATACAGTATATAGCAGTAATTCGTGCATTCGAACGGCAAATAAGTAGATTTTATTTTGACTGATTTGGATAAGATAATGTTGATAAATTTGATTTGATTTTGAGCCAAAACTTAGTGCATAGATTATAGCAACTGTTACATATACATATATATAGTACAGGTCGATTATGGTGTAGACGCAATGGTCGGGTTTATGAGAAGGGATTGCTATTTTGTAAAGGGTTGGGTACGTCCCTACAAAACGCCAATTTGTATTGTATGGAAGAAGATGAAGAAGGTGAAGTGTATAAAGGTTTGGGAAACGTTCCTAAAAACGCCCTTTTAAACCCGAGAGGGTAATAAAGTATGCTTTGAATTAAAAATATATGATCAAAATCCAGATATACTCAACTTTCCAGAGTTGAGTGGACCAGAAATCGCCCCTATGACGGCAACAATTACTTTCCTGAAAAAACGTCCTAAAGAAGATCGAGCATATTTGAAATTAATGTATGATCACAATGATCTGAAACCCTTACATAGTAACAATTTTACATAATTCACGGCAGCAGCACAGGCAATTGCTGCTATGACACAAGCCAGTATGCTTAATATGAATTCGAGGTTTTCAAAGGGAGTAAAAGCCTTCCAAAGTAGAGTAATAGGACACATCAAGGCAACAAGCTTAACTGAAGGATTGTCCTCAGCGATAAGTTATACATCAACCCTTCCTGCAGTAGTACAACAGACCTTAGTAAGATCACTGGAGGAATCAAATGTAGGACAGGAGATACCTGAGTTTCAAGATAGGCAACCTGAAGCCAGAGAATAAAATACTAAGAGCCTTAAAGTATTTTTTATAATAACATTAATAATTCTAGTATAACGTTATGTTCGATCTAGTTTATTGCATCCTTTGATAGTTGGCAACACTGGTCGCGAGCGCGAGCCAGTAAACGAAATACAATCGGGCCGAGCACCCTTCGCCGCGTCGCGATTGCTACCCGAGCGCTTCGCAAACGCGCGCTATTTCTCAAACAAAAACCTATTACAAAAACGCCTCTACCTAATGGCATCTCATTGTTCAATAATAACATGTTATTACTAAATACAAGAACAAAATAAACAAAATTTTAATTAATTATTTGCGAAAAATCTTGTTCGATGATACGTGCGTTGTTGCATGATTTCTGGGATGATTTCCAACTATTCGATATTGATATGTTAGTACCGTGATGAATAGTGCAGTTATCGAAAAAATCCATTTTTGTTTTAAATTTATTGTACGACATGTTATCTATTGTTTTAAATATACTTGTTAAATATACGTAAAATCGGTGCGCAATGATGTAAAACATATATGCACCGTATACGGAATTCAGTATTCAGTGATACGTATATACGAGAATATAAAATTCAAGACAATATAAAATTAAAACTATAGAGAGACAACCTTAATTTGAGCAAATAAATAGATATACAAAGTATATGTCGCAGCCACATGCGGTAATGTAGCACTTCATGAAGTGTCTAGACACATCGCGAAGAGTCCAACCACAATGGACACATGCTGTAATTTAATCTTTACTTCGTTTTACAACTTGTACTTTGTAAGTTGTAAAGCGAGGTCCACCCTGAATACTGGTGGAGGGGGTGCGGGAAGAGGGCCGAAGGCCCCCCTTGCACCCCCCTACTCCCGCGCGCGTGTGTGTGTAACCATTTTAATTTAAAGATTGAATTACAGCATGTGTCCAATGTCTAGACACTTCATGAAGTGCTACATTACCGCATGTGGCTGCGACATATACACATACAAATAGATATCAAAGAATAGTTATATATAAATAGATATACAAGGTATACACATACACAATAGATATCAAAAAATAATGTACATAACTTTATGTACATTATGTACTCATAATCATTGTGACCAGTATTGGCCATTTAACTTGCGCAGTTTTCACATTTTTTAGGCCAGAATGGACCTACCTTTCGTTGTTCCGCCGGCCATATCCAATCTGATCGTATTTCGATCCGAAATTGGTCAGAAAGAGAAAAACTCCTTCTACTGCCGGCTCATTATTACGGCCGGCAAAAAACTACGTTCCGTACGTATATCGCGCGCGATTATACTGCGAAAAACGATAACGAGAAGGTAATTAAAAGAGAATATTAATTCGTAAAAATTGCACAAAATTGCTCGAAAATATTATTTGCACGAAAACATTAATTATATTTTTTTGTTATGATACGCGATATTTTAATTCAGAACTTTAAACTTAGGAAAAAGTTTACTTATTACGTTATATATTGATCACGTTCTAATAAAAAAAACTCTACGCAAATAAATTTATAACAAACAAAATTCTAAGTAATCAGAAATTAGTGACTGAAAAATTTTCAACGCGAAAACCGACCATGAAAATCCCGCATAAAGAACCACATTTGTAATCGTTCATGCAATACGCTTGAAAGCGTAATATCAAGCAAAATATACAGAATAAATAATGTGAGATCCGAAGAAAATCAACTTTTCGCACGGTACTGCAATATTATAATTAATAAATAATCATATTCTACAAATAATCAAGAGACACGGTAGTGTCTCGCGCCAAGTACGCGCGGAGCGAGACAGCCGTGGCTCTATATACGCGACGCGACGAGTTGCGAGTACCCGAGATTTTTAGATCTCGATAACCAGTGAACGGATCAAGTTCTAACTAGGCTTATCGTAAAGCTTGGACCAAATTTATATAATAAAAGTGTTTTTATATTTCCGCTACGTGTCCTACGAGCGGAGATATTACGATGCATTACGATGCAAATTCAGATCCTGAAAATTTTCATTTAAGATACGTCCATTCTCCGTTTGCTGTGTTCGCTACGGCGCGGCGCTTGAGTCTAATTTTCTTGTGGCGTTCATACCCTTGCCGTTATGCGGCGCTCTAGTCTCTACCAGTGTTGCCAGGTTAGGAGATTTGCTCCTAGATCTAGGGATATTTTACCTGACTTAGGGGAGAAATAGGAGGAAAAAGTCTTTAGGAGATTTTTCAGGGGATCCTGAAAACCTTTAGGATATTTTTTAGGAGTATATCAAGACTCAAGAAGGTTGATAAAATTTCTTTACCATTCATGTTTATAGTGCCCTCTGCAGTTTTTAATTCTAATTAGTCGTAGGATGCATACGCACTACGAGTTCTCTAAGCTCTAACCTAACCTTTGACCAATCACCAACGCAATCATTTCATTATCGTATCGTCGTGTGTTGTGGATTTGCTTTGATGCTGAGACGAGGGAAATCCTGGAGATACTCAATAGTATATTGTATCGGTATATGAAAGATGTCTAAAACTCAAAATAGCAAAAGAGTATATGTACAAAAGTATATTAAAAATTGGGAACTTTATCCTGATTTTAAAGGTGTCTTCGCCGATATATATACTCATTTTCCGTGAAGCTTGAGAATTGAGTTCATTCCACGTTTTTAATATATTATGTCATTTTGTTTATTTGTTCGATGCATACAATATGGTCTTAATAAAATTTCATTAACACAATATAGGGTGGTTGAAACCATCGCCTGACGGGGACTCAAGCAATGCATTCTGTGCCTATTGCAAGACAAGAAAGAACTCTCCTAGATCATGGTATCTCGAAGAAGCATATGCAGCATGCAAAGAATCAGCAGATCGCTGCTGCTTTACCAAAGATCGACACATTCGCTAAAATAAATCTGTCTCGACAAAGAAAGGTAGCTGAATTGAAAATCGCGACGTACGTAGTAGAACATTGCTCGATTAAAACTGTCGATCATCTCTCGGTTATGATAAAAAATCTCGATGGAGAATCTCAAGTGCTGCAAGATATCAAGCTGCATCGCACAAAATGTTCTGCTCTCATCAAGAACGTCTTATCGCCGTGTATTTTGGAAGAGTTGATAGAGGACATTAATCAATCGTATTTTTCCTTAATAATCAATGAATCTATACTGCGATTGATACCAAGAAAATCCTTTGCTAGGTTTTATCTAGTAATAGGTTTTCAGATACATATATTTGATGTTATTAGGATTATACAGTATTATATATAATATATATATCAATTTAAAAAAAATAAAAAACATTGCAGCGCCATCTGATGATGTTTTTTCAAAAAAAGGGCTATTTAGGAGATTTCTAGGGGGAAACGAAATAAGCCTAGGGAGAGGTCGCACAGACCACCTGGCAACACTGGTCTCTACGCGTAGAGATTGGTAGAGATGCGTTAGTTCGATCGATCGATCACATGTGAGGTGACAGGAGTAAACATAACCGTAAAGTGGCCCATACACGTCGCGAGTCCGGCTCGGCTCGGTTTCCACTCGTTCGTGGGTGAGATGTTACGAGACGGGCTCGGCGTCCGACGAGCCAAATTTCGGGACTATTCGGGAGTGTGTGTGTGGTGAAAAACGTTTGAGTCCGGCTCGCGAATCAAACGTATGCATGTTATAGGCCGCTTTAGACGTCCGCGTCGCGTCGTCGAGATTAGATCAACGGGATCAACGTTTATAGAATCAAGACTATTCGGGATTGTGTGTGTGTGTGTGTGTGTGTGTGGTGAAAAACGGTCGAGTCCGGTTCGCGAATGAAGCTCGCCGAGTCGGACTCGCGAATCAAACTCGTACATGTTATGGGCCGCTCTAGACGTCCGCGTCGTCGAGATATATTCCGTCCGCGTCGTCGCGTCCGAACACTCCGAACGAAGTGCAGTGCTGGAGTGACAGAGTTTGCGCCTTGCGGATGGCTGGTTCCTGGGATACACCCTGTGCGACGGTCGCGAGGTTATATCTATCGTACGTATTGCTTTTTCTCGCGGTCACGCTCGCGTTCCCCGCTCGCGTTCTCTCTCTCTCTCTCTCTCTCTCTCTCTCTCTCTCTCTCTCTCTCTCTCTCTCTCTCTCTCTCTTTCTCTAATAATGACTATCAAATATATCTGAAAAAATTAAATCTAAATATTTTTTGTATTATAACACAAAAATTATATCTGACAGTGACATCCTTAATTAAATGTGCAGTGTAGTTGGTATTATAAATTATTAATTGCCTTATTTTGTTAACAAACTTTACTATACATATATTATCTACTATGACATTCTGCCAATAGCATCGTACATGCCAAATTCTGTATCAAATCTGTTTTTCTTTAGACAAAATTTATTTATAACAAACACTGCATAATGTGCTCTCGACAAATTTGACTTTGCCTAATATATTCATATTTTATGTCTTAATTTTTTTAATGATTTATAAATTTATACAAACTACACCGCACATTTAAGGATGTCAAACTCTCAGATATAATTCTTGTAAGTTATAATACAAAAAATATTTACATTTGATTTTATCAGACATAAATGTCGATGTCGATAGACATTATGGCGTTTGATGTATCTATAACAAAAAGAGGTGATATCCGTACAAAATTACCTTTTACAAAAAGGTAAAAAAAAAGACGCCAAGCACGCGTGGTGTACCTTAAAAAAATCGAAGTAGTTATCTTTGTACCTCGAAAAAATCCAAGTAATATCATTACCTTGAAAAAATCGAAGTAATATATTTACTTTGAAAAAATTGAAGTAGTTATCTTTGTACCTCGAAAAAATCCAAGTAATATCTTTACCTTGAAAAAATCGAAGTATGTTAGTTTTTAGTTTGATTATTTTCTTCCTGTTGGCAACACTCGCTTACGTGGTTTCCGTTTTGCCTCCCTCCCTCCTTCTCTCTCGACTCGAGAAACAGTCTTTGTAACGAGCGCCCTTATTGCGAAGTAATTGTTGTACGCAATCTACCGTTCTATATATTGTAACACGATCAGAATAAAAACTGTTCATAACTACAGGTTATGGGCCCAGATTACGGTATCATAAACATTCATTCTGTTGTTCCACGAAATCGTGAAGAAATCTAACTGTAACAAGTTGCGATACGGAAGCAAGGTTAGATCACGAGTACACGAAACGCGATCGTAAGAACGGCCAAGATGTCCATGCATTTTGCACCTGTGGAAAGATTGTCAAAGGACAACTACGATACTTGGAAGATGCAAATGCAAGCGGTTCTCGTGCGCAATGAACGATGGCTATATGCAAACGGCGTCAAGGCTCGTCCACAAGCTGAAGCTGACATCCCGGTGTGGGAATTAGCGGACCAAAAGGCAAAAGCTGACATTATTTTAAATATATGCCCGTCAGAATTATGTCATGTAAAGCATTGTCAGACGTCAAGAGATGTGTGGGTAAAACTTGAAGAAGTCTACCAGTCAAAAGGTCCTGCCCGTAAGGCTATCTTATTGAAACAGCTTATCTTTACAAGGATGTCTAGTGAAGAAGGTATGGATGAACATTTAAATAGTTTTTCGGGACCATCGATAAGTTAAAAGAAATGGATATCGATATCGCAGATGACTTGGTAACAATATTACTTTTATATAGTGTACCCGATAGCTATGAAAATTTTAGATGTGCTATCGAAGCTCGAGATGTTTTACCTAACCCTGAAACATTGAAAATAAAACTTCTAGAAGAATTTCAGGCTAGAAAAGGAAAGGACTCAACGCAAAGTCAGCAAGATGCTCTTTATGCGAGTAAAAATAAATCCAAGTTTAAAGCAGGACAGAAAACGGATAAAGGTTCTAAAACTGTACCCGAGAAGAAAGCCAAACCTTATAAATGTCATTATTGCCACAAGCGAGGACACAAAATTTCCCAGTGCTGGAAGAAGAAAAATGAAGAAGCAGCATGTGCTGAAGACGCATTTTATGCTACAAATGAAGATGCTCGCCGTACAGCAAATGAGGGAAACGTTATAAAGGCTTTCAACGTAGAATCAGCAGCAGCGGATAAATGGTGTCTCGACAGCGGAGCAACATCTCACATGTGTAAGGATCGTGCCAGGTTTGTCGATTTGCAAACAGTCACTAATCAAAAGGTAAGACTTGCAAATAATAAATCAACAGACATAAAGGGCATAGGCACGGTTTATTTGTCGTTATCGAATGGAAAGCAAATTAAGCGGATAAAACTGGAAAATACTCTTTACGTCCCTGAATTGAGTACAAATCTGTTTTCAGCGCCTAAAGCTATTACTAATGGTCGTAAGATTTTATTGACTGAAAATGCCGCTACAATTTTAAGTCAAAGAGGGGACAAATTATTAACAGCTAACAAGAAGAACGGTCTCTATTTCATTGAACCAGTTTCAGATTTTGCTGGCAGTGCCAGGTCAGATGCTAACCAAATGGAACTGTGGCACCAACGCTATGGACACCTAAATATATTCGACTTGAAAAGGTTGTCATCGGAGAGAATGGTTCTTGGCACCCCTGAATTTTCTCAACAGGACTTTTCTTGCAAAGTTTGCGTACAGAATAAGCAAACTGCCAACTCATTTCCAAAGCAATCAAACACTAAATGCCAAAGGTTGTTGGAAATTATCTCTTCCGATGTGTGTGGCCCCATGAGGACAAAAAGTTTAGGCGGCGCTAGATACTTTGTCACTTTCATCGATCACAAATCCAGATGGGTGACGGTTTATTTTCTGAAGTCGAAGGACGAAGTTAAAGAAGCTTTTATGAAGTACAAATCACTCGTCGAAAATCAAAAGGATTGCAAAATCAAGATTCTACGAACCGATAACGGCCTTGAATATTGTGGAAAATCGTTCAATTATGAACTTGAAAAGGCAGGAATTAAGCGAGAATACACGGTACCTCATACACCTCAACAAAATGGGATCGCCGAAAGGATGAATCGGACCCTCGTAGAAATGGCGAGATGTTTATTATCACAAGCTAATCTGCCCAAGGAATTCTGGGCAGAGGCCGTTTCCACAGCCGCGTATATCAGGAATTGCTGTCCAACGAAAGGATTGGATAATATGACCCCTTTTGAAAGTTGGTTTGGAAGAAAACCAAGTGTCTCACATTTCAAAACTTTTGGATGCAAAGCTTATGTTTTGAATAAGGCCCCGACAAGAGGAAAGCTTGAGCCTAAATCTAGAGAACACATTTTTCTTGGATATGCAACTGATGCAAAAGCTTACCGGCTATGGGATCCCGAATCAAGGAAAGTAATAAAAAGCAGAGACATAAAGGTTATAGAAGAATCCATTTCCACAACAGATCAAATTCTGATAAGAAAGGAAGACCAAGTCCAAGAGATGCCTCAAGATAAACAGAGTACAAGTGAAAACGAATCTATTGAAGATGATACAAGCGAAAAGGACATAGAAGGTTTTCAAGAAAGAGATGGCCTGGAAAATGAAGAACGGTTTGATGACGCAATGGACGCGGATATAGAAGAGGACACGGATTTAAAGGATTATACAACTCCAAACCGTGGACCTGGTAGACCAAAACTATTGAAAACAGGAAAAAGGGGGAGACCACGAAAAACTTTATCAACCTTGTGTTAAGCAACCTAATGCCACGCAGCCTGATAGCCAGCATAACGTACAGATGGCATACAGTGCAATAGGAGACATCACCGTGGAAGAAGCATTGTCTGGACCACACAAACAAGAGTGGAAAGAAGCTATGTCTAAAGAATACGAAGCTTTGGTGCGTAACAACACTTGGACACTCGTCAAACTCCCTAAAAATTGTCAAGCAATCGGCTGCCGTTGGGTATTGAAGACTAAGTATCAGCAAGACGGATCCGTGGAGCGAAGAAAGGCCCGTTTAGTAGCAAAGGGCTGCGCTCAACGCCCTGGACTTGATTTCGTCGAGACTTTTTCTCCGGTTGCAAGATTAAACTCGCTTAGAATTTTAGTTGCTCTATCGACGGAATTAGATCTCATTTTATATCAATTAGACATAGAAATGACGTATATCAATGGCGAGTTAGAAGAATGCGTGTACATGAAACAGCCTGAAGCTTTCGTGAACCCTGGCGAAGAGAATCTAGTTTGTTTGCTTAAAAGGGCTATTTACGGACTAAAACAGTCTGGACGACAATGGCACAAAAAATTAGATTCAAAACTTAAAAGTCACGGAATGGAACCATTAAATGGTGACAAATGTTTTTATGTAAAAAGGTCTAATTGTGATATCTTGTTTGTTTTAGTTTATGTAGATGACTTGGTGGTTGCTACAAATAATGTTAAACTTTATCATGAGTTAGTCCAATGCTTAAATCAAGAGTTTCAAACAAGGGAGCTAGGATTGCTTAATTATTGTTTGGGTATTGAGTTTAGTCAAAATCTGTCCACAAAATCAGTTTTTATGAAACAACAAAAGTATGTGCAGGACTTACTATTAAGATTTAGTATGTCAGAATCCAAACCCAAGGCAACTCCGTTAGAACCAAAGCTTGATTTATCAAAAGAGATAAGTATAGCAGAGGATACAGAAGTAAGTAGACATCAGTATCAATCTTTAATCGGAAGTTTAATGTATCTAGCGGTAGCAACGCGCCCCGATTTAGCTTACACAGTAAGTTATCTGAGCCAATTTAACCAAAGTCCCAAAAGCCAACATTGGCTCGCAGCGAAGCATGTACTTAGATATTTAAGAGGAACAACAAATCAAGGTTTACATTTTCAGAAAACTGGAAAACCAATCTTGGGATACACTGACTCAGACTGGGCGTCAGATTCTAGCGACAGAAGATCTTATTCAGGTTATTTTTTTGTAATGGCCAACGCCGCTATAACTTGGGAGTCAAAGAAGCAGAAAACGACTGCTCTATCCAGTACTGAGGCAGAATATGTATCTTTAACAGAAGCAACTAAAGAAGCCGTGTATTTGCGTAGCATGATACAAGAACTAGATGTACCGAGTTTAAAAGTAGATAAGACAATTATATACTGCGATAATCAAGGCGCGCAAGCTTTGATGAAAAACCCCGTACATCATGCCCGTACAAAGCATATAGACATCAAATACCATTTTGTACGCGAAAAATTCGAATGTGGTGAAATTGATGTAAAGTATACTCCGACCGAAAATATGTACGCCGATATCTTGACAAAAAGTTCTGTTGAACACACTCACATTAAATGTGTTCAGGGTATGGGCATGATGCAACTATAGTTTATAAGTTTATATGTTCACATTAAGGGGGAGTATTAATTTTGATTAATTATAGTTTTATAAGTATGCTCGCGTTGAGGGGGAGTGTTAGTTTTTAGTTTGATTATTTTCTTCCTGTTGGCAACACTCGCTTACGTGGTTTCCGTTTTGCCTCCCTCCCTCCTTCTCTCTCGACTCGAGAAACAGTCTTTGTAACGAGCGCCCTTATTGCGAAGTAATTGTTGTACGCAATTTACCGTTCTATATATTGTAACACGATCAGAGTAAAAACTGTTCATAACTACAAAGTAATATATTTATTACAAAAAAAAGAAATGATATCTTTAAATTATGCGCCAATTAAATATATATTATATCAAAAAATAACTATTGGTCTTTTAAAAAATGTATTCCCATTGAAGTGAAAAAATTAATATAAAATGTGAAAAATTTTAGTGAAAAAAACTTGGCGCTGCTAAATTTTAAAATATTTAAAAGCAATAAATAACTAATTTAAAATATTAAATTGATAATTACAATGTGAATGTAGAGACTTTCACACATTAATTTAAAGTACTTTTTCCATTTATAGAAAATGTTTTATTAATATATATTATTATGTTTAGCAGCGCCAAGTTTTTTTCACTAAAATTTTTCACATTTTATATTAATTTTTTTACTTCAATGGGAATACATTTTTTAAAAGACCAATAGTTATTTTTTGATATAATATATATTTAATTGGCGCATAATTTAAAGATATCATTTCTTTTTTTTGTAATAAATATATTACTTCGATTTTTTCAAGGTAAAGATATTACTTGGATTTTTTCGAGGTACAAAGATAACTACTTCAATTTTTTCAAAGTAAATATATTACTTCGATTTTTTCAAGGTAATGATATTACTTGGATTTTTTCGAGGTACAAAGATAACTACTTCGATTTTTTTTAAGGTGTATATAACAATTTACGTATTTATACATATATTGTGTTATTATATATTTTACTTGCCATCAAAGTTATTGCTAAAATAAAATACATTAGTAATATATATTATTGCAAAATCAAATAATTTTACTGTGCAATCAATTATAAAATAATCTAAATAGCTTATCTGTTCTCCTCGACGAAATATTTATTGGATCTCACATCATATTACTTAACTTTATTTAATATAAAGTCAATGTGTCAATCAAAAATAAATAAATAGGTTAAAAGTTTAGGATAAAATCGGTGGGTTATTAGAATAGCGCGTCTTTTATAAGGTAAATTGCGTGAAACATATATAAAATTTTGCTGTAAGACTAAAATATTTTTTGTCCTTATTCATGCATGCATTAACAATTTAAAAGACTGTCGGAATATATACGTATATTGAGTATTTGCACCGATTTATATTCTACTTAATCTTGGATAAATAAAACGCAAACTTAATTAAATAAACAATTTTTCATTTTCCACAGATATTAATTTATTTTTATTAAATATATCTAATATATAATATCTTTTGTGTTCTATCTTTTTTGGTCGTAAAAAATAAATACATAAAAAGTATACTTTCTTTTAGGGGGTTGGCAGCCGTGTGCGTGGATAGTGACAGGCGTGATTTTGACGGAGGGAAAGAAGTAAGATTAGTGGAGTTCAAGGAAAGTTGGAGGAGACGAGAGCGGCGGAGCAAGGAGGAGTGGAGGCGCGGGAAGCCGAGGTTGATCGAGTTGAGAGGGGTGGGAGACGGAAAAGAGGAGGAAAGGTAAGGAGTTTGAGGTGACAGTTACGGCATAGACAATAGGAGAGAACACAGAGGGTCGACGGTGCGGAAGGCGGTGGCGCGCGAGGGAGCGAGCATAGACTAAAAGAATACAGAGGGGATAACTACATGGCGCGGCGTGCTGCCGCAGCGGATTGATGCTATTGGTCGAAGGTTTTGATATTCGATATTAGGTTTTGCTTTAGCGTTGTGAAGTTCAACTGAACGAACAGCAAAGCAGCACAGCTGAGATAGACATGCAACCTGGTGATTTCGGTGACAAAGAGTAATCATAATTAGCTCTAATAAAAAATATATTTACTTTATTAGATTTTGGTCACGTGACTGGTTTGCTGCTGCAGCGTGCTGCATATGAAAGGGCACCTGTAAGCGAAAGTAAAAGCGGCGGATGGAGACAGGGAGAGTATTAGGGGCAGAGAAAGAACAGCAGGAGGATACTGGAAAGAGGAAGGAAGGAGAGGGAGAGAAGAAAGCGAGAGGCAGACCAACTAAAGCGGAGGAGCTGGCCAAACAGAGAGTTAGGACAAGTAGCCTAGGATCGGTAAAAGAGTTCTTACAGAAAAGAAAAAGGGAAGGGGTAGACGCGGAAGCGGATAGGGCGGAGAAAGAAATTCTAGAAAAATTCAGGGAAACAAGGAGGACCATAAGATCACCACCGACAAAGATTAAAAAAGAGGAAGAGGAAAAAGGAAATATGGCGGCAGAAGAGATGCTTAAGGAAATATTAAGAAAAATGGAGGAACAGGAGAAAGAAAAAAAAAGATATAAAGAAAAAGAAAAAGGATAAGGAGGAAATAAAAAACGAAATTAGGGGATTAAGAGAGGAATTGAAGAGGAGTGAGGAAATATGGGAGAAGCAGAGGGACGAGCTAAAAGAAAGGGTAAAGAAGATAGAGGACAAAATGGAGAAGATTGAGGTGAAGGGCGCAGAGGAGAGTAAAGATAGGGAATTACTGAGGAAAATGAAAGAGGTTGAAAGAAATATGGAGATGGCAGAGAGAAGAAGGAGAAAATATAATATAATCGTAAAAAAGGAGAGGACAGGAAATGACGGTGAAAGGAAGGAGAGACTCGAAGGGTTAATAGAAGAAGTAAAGAAAATAGTAGGGAGTATAGAGGAAACACAAGAACTAGGATATGGAGACAATAAATGGAGGTTGTTGAGATGTAAAAGCTGGGAGTCAAAGAGAGACATAATGAAGAAAAAGAAGGAACTGGGAAGGAAATACGAATGCTTTCTGGATGACGATCTCACCAAAGAGGAAAGACGGATACAAGTAGAGATAAGAAAGATAGCAAGAGAGAAGAGAGAGGAAGGAAAAAGAGTCACAGTTGGCTATCAAAAGATTTGGGAGGACAACAAGGAATGGAGGTGGAACGAGAGTAGGGGAAGGTTAGAGGAGAAGAAAAACTTTCGTAGGGAGTAAGGAAAAGGAAAAGGTCGAAGGAATAGAAGGTAAGAAAAACAGGAGAAGGAGGGAGGGATCACAAGAGGGGAAACGGGAAGGGGGAAAGAAAGCGGAGGAAAGACAGTGCCCGGCATATGAGTTCAGAGAGGAAGGGGGAAGCACGGGGGAGGAGAGGGAGAGAACCACAGGAGGGAACAATAGGGGGGAAGAGAAAGAGGAAGGGGAAAGGGTAGGAGGGAAATGTGAAAGGGAGAAAACATGGAAGATGGTCTTCTGGAACGTAGCAGGCATAATAAATAAAGACAAGGACTTTTGAGAAAGGTTAAGGGAGTAGGATGTAATTATTATGATGGAGACATGGATGGATGGAAAAGGATGGAAGAGGGTGAAAGAAAGGTTACCAAAAGAATTCAACTGGAGGGTACAGAGAGCGAACAGAAGAAATAAGAAAGGTAGGGCATGTGGAGGCATGTTAATGGGAATAAGAAGTGGGTTAAGAGAGATAAAGGAGGGAAAAAGAATAGAAGAAGAAGAAGGAAAAATGGAGGTTAAGATGAAAGTGGGAGAAAAAACCTGGAAAATAATAGGAGTGTATGTAAACAAAGACATGGAGAAGAAGCTGGAAGGCTTGAAAGAATGCATGGAGGAGGGAGAGATAGGAGTTAAAACTATAATAGGCGGTGATTTTAACGCAAGAACGGGAGAGGAGGGAGGATGGGAGGTGGAAATCGAGGGAAGAGGGATAGAAAGAGTGAGAAAATCGAAGGACAAGAAGGTGAATAGAGATGGCAGGACACTTCTAGAGTTTATAGAGGAAAAAGGATGGATGATCTTAAACGGAGGCATAAAAGGTGAGGAGGAAGGAGAATACACATACACAGGAGGAAGAGGCGAAACGGTTATAGACTACATTTTAGGAGATAAGGACATTAAAGGAAAAGTGGAAAGATTAGAAGTAGGGGATAAGGTAGACTCAGACCATCACCCTTTAATACTATGGATAAGAGTCAACACCAAAAGAAAACAAAGAAGGAAAGAGATGGAAAAGACAAGAAGAAGAGGGATATGGAACGAAGAAGGAAGAACGCAATTCAGCGAGAGGCTAGGGAAAATTGGAGGAAACAAAGAGCTGAAGGATGAGATAGACGAAAAGATGGCGAGGATAAGGGTTATATTAGAGGAGAACGAAAAAGAGAAGGGAAAAAGAAAGAACGAGACCAATCGAGGATGGTGGGACATAGAATGCAAGGAAAGGAAGAGAGAAGTCAGGAGAGAATTAAGAAAATGGAGGAAAGGAAAGGGGGAAGCGGGAAAATATAGAGGAGGTAGGAGGGAGTACAGAGAATTGTGCAGGAGAAAGAAGGAAAAGGAAAAGGATAGGTTGACAAGAGAAATAGGGGAAGCGAAAACAGAAGGAAAGGTATGGGAGCTGATAGGCAGAGTAAGGAAAAAAAGAAGGAGAGCAAACGAAGAGATAAAGATGGAGGAATGGAAAGAGTATTTCATGAAATTAATGGGGGGGGGGATGGGAAGCAGGGTTGTGAAAGGGGAAGGAGGAGGGATCAGACATAAGAGGAAGAGATAGAACTGGAAGAGGTAAGGAATGTAATAAAGAAACTGAAAACAGGGAAGGCAATAGGCATGGACGGGATTCCGAATGAGGTACGGAAATTTGGGGGAGAAGAGGTGGTGAGATGGATATGGGAGATTTGTAAAAGAGTGTGGAGGGGGGAAGGCTGTCCGGAAAATTGGAAGGAAGGGGAGATAATACCAATAGTAAAGAAAGGAGAAGGACGAGAGGTGAAGGACTACAGAGAGATAACGATCATGTCATCGATGTACAAGATATACACGGCGGTCTTGGCGGAAAGGATAAGGAGAGAGATAGAATTGAAGAACTTGATCCCAGACAACCAAGCGGGATTCAGGAAGGAAATGGGGACAATGGATCAAATATTTGCTCTGAACTATCTAATAAACAGACAGCTAGAAAAAGAGAAAGGGAAGATGACAGTGCTATTTGTGGACTTGAAGGCGGCTTTTGACTCAGTAGACAAAGGAGTATTAATTAAAGCAATGAAGGAGAGAGGTACGAGTCAAGAACTGATAGATAGGGTGGAGGAAGTGATAAAAGAAACCAAAAGCAGCGTTAGAAGGGGAGAAGAAAGAGGAGATGCATTCTGGACGGCAAAGGGACTAAGACAAGGATGCCCGTTAAGCCCGATACTGTTTAATCTGTTAATTGCAGACATAGAGGATTTCATGAAGAAAGGGGGATGGGGGGGTATATGGTTAGGAGGAGAGAGGATATACACGCTAATGTATGCAGATGACATAGCAATGTTAGCGGAAGACGAACAAGACATGAGATCTATGATAAGCAGACTAGAGAGGTATTTAGACATGAAGGGACTAACGCTGAGTATAGAGAAGACAAAAATAATGAGATTCAGAAAGGGTGGAGGGAAAAAGAAGCAGTATGACTGGAGATGGAAAGGAAAGAGGTTGGAAGAAGTTAAAGAGTTCAAATACCTGGGGTATACATTGAAGAAAAACGGAGGTCAGGAGGCGCACATTAAAGAGAGAAGAAGGAAGACGGCCAAAGCAATGAGAGAGGTATGGGGGATAGGAAAGAGGATGTGGAAAAAAGACTGGAAAAGGAGGATCTGGCTATACGATACCCTGATATGGACGGTAATGGGATACGGGGCCGAAATATGGGGATGGAAGGAAAGGAGGGAGGTGGAAGGGATGCACAAGAGATATCTCAGATGGGTTTTTGGACTGAATTGGAGGACGCCAGGATACATGGTTAGAGATGAGGTGGAAAGAAAGAAAATGAGAGCCAGAGCTAGCAAGAGAGCTTTGAAGTTTGAAAAGAAGCTAGAAGAAGGCAGGGGGGGAGAGATAGCGAGGAAATGCTTGTTGGAGATGAAGGAGAGATGGAAGAAGAGAAGGGTAATAGGCAGATGGGAGAAGGAGAGAAAAGAGTATTTGGAATCCTCCCACCTTTACCCCAATCCTCTTCCAAATACTCTTTTCTCTCCTTCTCCCATCTGCCTATTACCCTTCCCTTCTTCCATCTTTAGATAATCCTTCTGGATTATCTAAAGAAAGGATGGGAGGAAAAAAGATGGAGTAGAATTGCAAGGTTCAGGCTGGGCAATGAAATTAAGGAAGGATTATACTGGGGGGAGGAAGACGACAGAAAGTGCAGGTTATGTGAGAAGGAAGAGGAAACGTGGGAGCATGTCTGGGAAAGATGTGCAAGATGGGTTAGCCGGGATGGAGAAAGCTGGAGGGATGTGGTAGAAAATATTTTAGGCGAAAAAGAAGAGGGGGAAGAATGGATGAAGGCGATAGAGGAGATGAGGCGGGGCGGAGAGGAAAAGGGAGAGGAAAGCGCTTGGGAAAATAAGATATAACCTTTTAATTACAGGTTAAGTTGGCGAGTGGTAAAACACGGACGGAGGCAAAGCGAAGGTGATTGTGGAGAAGGAAGTATTGGAGAAGCTAATAAGGGAGCAAGCGGGGGAGATGATAAGAGGGCTAAAGGAGGAATTAAAGGAGCAGAAGGAAGAGATTGAGAGCCTTAGGGGAAAGGTACGCAGGCTGGAGCAAGGCACAGGGAAAAGGAAGAGGGACGATAGCGAGGAGGGCGTGGGTAGACGGGAGGAAAGGAGATGGTGGTCCGATGAAGAGGAGAGGAATGAGGACGAAAGAAGGAGGAAGAACGTAATATTAAGGGCGGAGAAGAGTAGATGGACGGGAAAGGGAACAAACTGGAAAAAAGTGCGGCAGCTATTCATAGAAGGATTGAGGGTTAGGGTCGAAATGAAGGAAGTGAGCGTGATAGGGATGAGAGGAGAATGGCTGACGATACTGGTGAGGCTGGGAAGTGAGGAGGATAAATAGAGGGTGTTGGAAGCAAGGGGAAAGGTGGGGAGCAAGATGAAAGTCAAGTTGGACGAGGACAAGTCGATAGAGAGGAGGCTCAGGGAAGGAGAGGAGAAGAAAAGGAGAAAGGAGAGAAGGGAGGAGGATGGCGGGAATTCAAAAAAGTCCGTGGAGGAGGAGATCGCAAGCAAGCTGGAGGAGAGCTTGCTGATGGAGTCAGACAAGGACGAAAAAGCCAAGAGGGGGGGCAAATCGAAAACCGAATAGGAAGGAAGGAGATAAAACAAACGACAGGAGGAGGAGATCAAGGGAGAAGACGTCCGGTCATGCTATGGATTCGGCTTTTGATTTTGTTTTTGATTTAGTTCTTTGTTTCGATTTTGATTTTGTTTTCGAGTTTGATTTGATTTTGAGTTTGGTTTGTTTTTGAGTTTGATCCGATTTAGGTTATGATTTTGATTAAAATGTAAGGTCGCAAATGGCCAGGGAGGAAAAACATTACATATGAATGTACAGGGTTGGGTACGTCCCTTTAAAAACGTCCTTTGAGACCCCTTGGGGTAATAAAGTACGCATTTATCTATCTATACTTTCTTTTAAAATTTTTATAATTCCTAAAAGAATTAAATAAGAAAATTACATTTTAAAAATATCTTTAAATGTCATAATATTATTTTTTGTTTCTTTGTCTTTGAATATAATATTTATCTAAATATAAGATTAATCTAACAAAATATTAAAATTCTAACAAATTATGTATTTTATATTGATATATACGGTGCCAATGGAATATAATAGATTGCAACATATCCAAGTTCTCATTCAGGAATCAAATGAGTAATAGATACCCTCCTAGATTTTGTCAGGGATGCCTGACTAATAATCAAAAGATTAAAATTCTTGAAAACAAGATTTCATACCTAGAACAGAACATGATATCACGATCATCTACTCCATTAGTTAGAAAGAGTAGATCCAAAAGTAGGAAAGAAAGGAGCCCTTATCCAGGAGACAACAGACAGGAGAGGACACAACCACCATCACAAGAGCATACAGAGGATGCAGTAGCAGGATCAATGAAAAAACTACATATCAGTCACCTTCCTAAATATGAGCCAGGACCAGCATACCCAAATCCAAAACCCCAACCATCCCAGATGGCGTACCAGTCTCCTGCCCCTGGATATCAACAATGGCATTACCATGTAGCCCCACCTGATGGAGGGAGTGGTGGGTATAACTATATCTATTATCCTCCTCAAAACCAGTAAGATCCATGAATTGAAGAGATATACTGTTGCAGAACATAAATATTAACTATAATATTAATAAAAACTTCGATATTTAGAAAAACTTCAAGTCACCATGGATATTCCAGACAGTCACTTACAATCCGCTATCCGCGGTAATGAAAGGAAATATACTTTTAGGGCATCTCTAGAACAATGCCCAAATTATTTGCAGCATTATCTAGTGTCATGTCCTATTCCAAGAGAGAGTGTAAATATTCAATCTGAAAGCCAGTATGGAATAATGCTGTCTAGTGTATATAATGCAGAATTTAAAACTCTTAATTGGGTTAAAAGGCACCTGCCATCTGCATTTGAAGTGTTTTATAAGCTAGTCTATCAATGTATAACTTCTTTAATCCCAGGGGTGTATATACCCCAAATAAAGTCAGATGAATATATATGTAGATTGATATCTGTTTGTACCGTGTGGGAAGATATTAGATCAACTATGCAATCATTAGTACTCCAGCCAGGCAAATGGATCCCTGGAAAGAAGAAGATTGGGAGAATATCACGATATTATATGAGTGGAAAATTCATGTTGGTAGAGATTAATTTCATGTGGTAGCTTTTGCATATGATCAAGTTATGATGTTATCAGATACAATTTGGGCAAGATGTAATGTTTTAATGTACCATCATCTTCTTCCTTCAGGGCTATCTAGTAAAGTCCCACCTATGTATATAGAGACATGTTATTCCATCATGGACAAAGAGTTTCTCTCTTATGGAAATGAGATTTATGATGGAATTAAGAATTGGGAACCAATCATCTTACGATCCTTAGTAGAGGCTTATGACCCTTGTGAAGGTGGGAAAGAATATCTTACTCCTGTCTTACAAGAGATGGATGAGAACAATTTTGGTTTTATAAGAGAATTATATAATTATATCAAAACTCTTACATTATCTTCTGATCAGTATTCTGAATTACACGGACTAAATAGGCATTGGGGTCATCCTACAGTAGATAAACCTGGTGCTTGTCATAAAACAAGATTAATCAGTCAAAATTGTCCTGTTCCCAAACTTGAAACTGTTATAAACTCTGTTTAATGTCTAAAACGACAATTTATTGTATCTTTTATACAAAAACATGGACAATGGCCATCTATTATTAACGCAAAGGATATTAAGAATAAGATATTAAGAAATATGGTCTTAACTCATGCTAGACACTTAAATTTGTGTCAGTCTGCCATAACATTAGAGGATTGGTATGACTTAGAACTGAGAAAAGAGATGGAATTTGACTATCACTTAGACTATACTGAACTTTTAGAAGATAAGGCTATAGCTCCTTATAAAGATGACTTCAGATTGCTCTTTAATCCAACAATACTTGGTTATAGACCAAAAAGACCTGCCAGAAGTAGGAGATTGCTTAGAGCAGTTCTGGAAATAACAGAATTAGATATTGAAGAAATCATACTTAAAATAAGAAAAAGAGAGGTACCTCCTGAATGGTTTATAGTAATCCTCCATTCAAAGGAAAGAGAACTTAAGATTAAGCCTAGATTATTTGCAATAATGGTTCTAGAAATGAGAATGTACTTTTCCGTTACAGAATAGAACTTGGCTGACAATGTTTTTCCTTACTTCCCCCAGCAAACAATGACTATGTCAGAATCTGATTTAAGTAAAAGAATATATAAGTTTACTGAACAAGGAAAAGCACAATTATATATACCATTTTATATAATGATTGATTTTTTAAATCTTGGAATATACATTGGAGTAAAATGTCTACAGATGATGTTTTTAGAATGTTGGATAGGTTACATGGTCTCTCAGGAGTTTACACATTCACTCATGAATTCTTTGAGCAAAGCATGACTTTTGTCATCATCTTTACTCCCTCCTAAGTCGATAGAAGGGCTAAGAGGGGCGAGAGGATTTGTTGCAGAATGTGCTACATTATGGTACAATCATCAAGAAGGATGGGATGGACAAAGACAAAAGGGATGGACTCTTGGTACAATAGGTTTATTATTATATGTTAAACATATGAAACAGGCTTGCAAGCACAAATAGTTGGACAAGCAGATAATCAGATATGTAAAGTATTGATACCCAGAGCTGATAACAATATGAGCAATGACGAGTACGTAATTACACATATGGAGGAGATTAGAGCACAGCTCAAATTATTTACTGATAATCTAGACTAAGTAGTTGCTGATGTGTGATTAGTATTAAAGAAAGAAGAATCATTAATATCATCTATCCTGACAATACATAAAAAAGAGATGACTTTTAGAGGGGTACAATTAAGCTAAGCAAGCAAGAAGATATCTAGAGCTCTTGCAGAAGTCAATATTGCTGCCCCATCACTTTATTCTAAGACATTAACACTCCATTAAGCTGGATTAGGCACATCTAAAAAAACTCACACACCTATAATTTCATGCATTTTAGCAAATGCTCTATCATTAATTAATTTTATCAATGGAGCTCGATATTCCTTATTTACTCAAAAAAAAAAAATCCTAAAATATTATGAGATTGGATAGATGGTGAAAATGCATTAACTTTCTTACTCCTGAGTTCAGGAGATACAGGTGGTATTCCTACCCAGAATGTACTAAATTAATTATATAGAGGTCATCCTGATTCATTAACAGCATATACAACATATTTATATCATATTGATATATATATATATATATATATATATATATATATATATATATATATACAGGGTGTTCCAGACCTTACGTATAACCCGTTAATGACAGATTCCTGAGATTATTTGGAGGCAAAAATCCTAATGCCAAAATGTCGAGGCTGCTGCAGTATTTGAACGGGAAAGGTTTAAAGTTTACCAATCAGCTTGTCTAAATTTCGCGCGCTCAGGGATGTCGCATATCGAAACGGCTCTTCCACACTTCACTCAACTCGATAGAAATATTTGAAATTATTATTTCTTTTATTTTTTTGTGCACTATTCTCAAGACTGACTTCCTAAATTGTTGTACGAAAACAGGATACATATCGAATTGCAAAGTATTCATGTAAAGCGTGCCACGGACAAATGACATTTAATTCTCATAATCGGTACAAAGTATGATGTGCTGCATAAAATGTCGATTAGGAAAAAAGATATTATTGAGAAAAGAAATACTATAAATACTAACATGTTTGGAAATAATTTAAAAAATTGTTTTATTAATTTTTTTGAAGAAGTACGGTGTTCCAGAATGTATAGACAAATAAATTATAATGTAGTTTGGCGATTGCTGTATCGCGTGCGAGAAACAGACTTTCTAGAGCCCAACAGACAAATTAATGTTGTCGTTGAACGTTGCATTCGTACGATACAGAACGAAGAAGTGGTCTTCCAAACTGTGAACGATACATCGGCTGGCATTGAATGGAAACCGATCTTAAATTATTGTAGTCTTGCAATTCTACACATAGCAACTGCAATAAAGATGCGCTAAAAAAAAACTAAAAACTTAAACTTTTAAACTTAAACTTTTAATAAAAGTTAGCGCATCTTTTTTGCAGTTGCTATGTGTAGAATTGCAAGATTACAATAATTCAACATCGGTTTCCATTCAATGCCAGCCAATGTATCGTTCACAGTTTGGAAGACCACTTCTTCGTTCTGTATCGTACGAATGCAACGTTCAACGACAACATTAATTTGTCTGTTGGGCTCTAGAAAGTCTGTTTCTCGCACGCAAAACAGCAATAGCAAAACTACATTATAATTTATTTGTCTACATTCTGGAAAACGTGCTTTTTCAAAAAAATTAATAAAACAATTTTTTAAATTATTTCCAAACATGTTAGTATTTATAGTATTTTTTTTCTCAATAATATCTTTTTTTCTAATCGACATTTTATGCAGCACATCATACTTTGTACCGATTATGAGAATTAAATGTCATTTGTCCGCGGCACGCTTTACATGAATACTTTACAATTCGACATGTATCCTGATTTCGTACAACAATTTAGGAAGTCAGTCTTGAGAATAGTGCACGAAAAAATAAAAGAAATAATAATTTCAAATATTTCTATCGAGTTGAGTGAAGTGTGGAAGAGCCGTTTCGATATACGACATCCCTGAGCGCGCGAAATTTAGACAAGCTGATTGGTAAACTTTAAACCTTTCCCGTTCAAATACTGTAGCAGCCTCGACATTTTGGCATTAGGATTTTTGTCTCCAAATAATCTTAGGAATCTGTCATTAACGGGTTATACGTGAGGTCTGGAACACCCTGTATATATACTAATATATATTTTATATTATACAAAATATATATTAAAATATTTTAATTACAATTTATTATAATATATATTTTATATTATGCAAAATAAAATTCTGTTATTTCAATAAAATAAATTTTTGTGTTATTTATATTTTCCTTAACATTTTATATAATTTTATTCAAAAATTGTGTCGCTGCAGAATAAGCAGGTAATGCAGACAATAAACAATGCATTTACATAGCTTGATAAACGTTGTGTGCTCTATTTTGTGAGCTCTGCGTATGCAAAATGTGTAAATACTTTCTCAAGCAGAGCCGCACATAATAAATCGATAAACACGTAACAAAAATTATTCCAAGATTAAGTATTTGAAAAAAAAACAGCCCATCCATTTTAAGGCAACGGATCTATAAGATAAAATACTTTTATACAGTAATTTATTGTCCTAATTTGACATATAGGTACATCAATGTATCGAGACGTATTTGCTATATAATTATATGTATAATTGTCGTAGATCCGTTACCTCAATAAAAAAATTACTTTCTCACTCACCAACCGATGCGCAGCAACGGAGTCATTATATACAACTATATACCTACATAGTTGCAACGTTGACTCTGTAACACACAAATATAACATTTACATTAAAATAGCGTTCTAAGTAATATTTCAAAAATTAATTGTTATACATATTAAATTTTTTATTTGTTTTCAATATTCAAATATTACGAAAATATTTTAGAAAAGAACCATTGTGCATTGTAAGAATTTCAGAAACTATAAACTTCGATAAATAAAATTTTATAAATATTTTCCTCTAATTAATATTCTTAAATCGAAATAAAATGATTCGAAAATAGGAAAAATTTTGCACAAATAAGAAATGTTATTAAATAATACTCACCATAAGGTTGCTCCGCCAGCGCCCAATGCCTTCTCCTCCTCTCAGATTGTCCAGGTTATCAGCTTCGTAGGACTAATCCCTCGACGCGACACTCTCCAGGTCGTAGACACTTGGCACAATTAACACTCGCGAAAACACCGGTAATAACTTTCGCGCGATACTTTGCACGGCACTCCCGTGATAATGAAATTAATTACGAGACGAACGCGATACAACACGCAAAAAAACCGCGAGAAATAATCGCGTGAGGGGGAGGATAACTAACCCGACGATTTTACCAGGTCAAAGTCTCTTCGCCGAGTGGTATCCGACACAGTGGTCGTTACTTTCTGAAACATATGATTAAACGATTTGATTAGAAAAAGAATAAAGAATACGTTATTAAATATTTTTTAACACAACTGACACGTAAAGTATTAATTCTAAAAAAGTTATACAAATCTACAAATTCCGTGGCTTGATGAATAAACCGAAACACGACGTGGATACATTTAAATTTGAGCAATAATTATCGTCCGGTAAGTAAATCGCGGCAAAATGTTAATAATTTGGAATTTAGATCCTCTCTTCGTTTTAATCTCCAATGGATAAATCACGCGAGACACGAGCTAGACTTCGCAATAATTAAACGACCACTGCCTCGACACAGTGAATCTCGAAAGTCATTTAGTTATGTAGGCGAATCCGATAGTTAATAAAGAACGGAAGTATCTTTCTGATACGTGCAATATTCGCTATTTGTACATATTACATCGCATTTCGGGAAGTAATAACTCTACACACGAAGCGACAAGTACGGGCACCTGTTCATTCGATGGTCGAGGCGAGAATGATAGCGCGACCATGATACAAAGACAAGGGTATGCTTACGCGCATATATAAATCACGTGACGGTCAACGGCCAATCAAAATTGTCACCATTTATACGTCATCATTATGCGGTAAATTCGAAGTTACTATCATTTCTTTACAATACACATTATAGAAAGTTACTATGTTGCCATTGTTTAGACGTCATTGCATAAAAGTTATACATTATACAAAAGTTATACATTATTGTAAAATTTCTATAATGTAGTTAGTAGATAGTACATACGTTAATACGAAATACTTTACTAAGAGATGTGGGATACAAAGTATATATTTAAGGTTCTTTGACGGCTAAATTGTATATATATATATATATATATATATATAAATAATATTTTATTAATAAAGTATACTTTTTTTTATCAATAAAATATTAAAATTGTTAACAGTGTTAATTAAATAAATAATAAATATGTAAATGAAATGGGCAATAAAAATTAATTTGATAAATTATTATTTAAATAAAAATGTATAAAAAGCGAAATTAAGGGATTAAGAAATAAAACATTAAATTAAATAATTTAATATTGAATTAATAAATTTTAAATAATAATTAAAGAAATGTATTCCAGAAAAATAAAACAACAAAGATGTGTATTAAAATATTTTATTGTTAGTAAATTTTACTAATTTCCTTCTTCTATTTTTTTTCTATTGCTTTCACATATCTGCCGAGATTAATTACACGAACTCGAATATATGTTCGTGTTCGAACAAAGCACAAAATAACATCGCGTGGTAGTTGAATTGGTTGTATTTTGTCATGTATAATATCAGCCAATTTATTAAATATTAATTGATTTTTTCGAAGATTTGATCCCTGATATTTTTCGAATTTGATATTCATTATTTGCGCAGTTGCTATCATATCTTCTGAGGGGTACATACATTTACCGCGAGAAATAAATTGTATTCAATCTCCGTTGTTTATAGTCGGCATTTCTCGAGTTTCGACTCCTAACTGAGGGTATTTAGACTTAAATCTGTAGGCTACATACCCAGCCACATATTCTAAGCCCTCGTCTTCAATAATGTCCGTGATATTCATGTCATCTAGAGACGCAAGAAGTTGTTCTTCTTCGACAGTTGCATGGTACGTAGATAAATCGCATATGGCTATATCATTATTACTAGAGTAATATTCGTCACGCAGTACATGATTATTATTAAATTATATTTGTCGCGCAGTATAATATTATTATTAACTTAGATATGTCACGCAGTACATTATTATTACTATTATCATTAGATATATCACGCATTACATTATTATTATTAATGTTATATTCACAGAGTTCTTCTTCTTTGTTGTGGGGTTCACCTGGCAACACATAGGGTGTCAGCATTTCGCTCAGCATATGGCATGATTCGCTACTTACAAGCGGAGAATCAGAATCTGACATAACATTACAAGAACCTATGTTGCAAAATAGATTTTTCGACTGCTTTCCTAAAATGTATTTTCTTAATCGATATTTAAAATCTAAGCAGTTGGCTGGTCATAAGCGCCGCCAGTGGCCCTTATAAATGAAAAAAGTTTTCTAATACATCTTGGTTTAATCGCCTGGTTAATATGTATTCAACATTGAACTTAAAATCGGAGCATAATTTGGTGACATAAGGTAACAACTCATGCAAAGAATTATTAGTAACAATGATTCCTTTCTGGAAGGAAATCAAGGTTTTATGCTTTCCAATTTTAATTTCATGCATAAGTTTATTCATTTCGCATAAAATATTATTTTGTTTCTGTAGATTCACACCATATGCGTTTTTACCCTCGTGTTTTCCGAATTTTGAACTCGCGTTAAAAATGTCGAACCAATCGTTAAATAAACGAATTACTCGCGCCGTTTCCGCCCAGTCAAAATTATTTAGATATCCTTTTTGTCCGTACCACTCGGTGGAAGAAGCTGTTGTTTCAGATAATAATTGTGCGGCAGGACGCACTTTTTGTCGCTCGGATCCCTGAACGTCGAGGTGATATTGACTAATGTTATGAGATATCTTCATATCTCTCGAATTAATGGACAAAATTCGTTTAATACATTTTTTATCCACCCGATGTTTCCCCACACTAAATCCATTATCAAGGAAATGATTTCGCGCCAATTTCAACAGATGTGGCATATCTGCAAATACATAAATCTTATAATTTTCGTTTATAGGATGCTGAAAATAACATTTCTTTGTGTGCTATTCCTATGCCAAGGTCCAACCACAGTGCCAATGTTTGTCGGGCCCATGTCGCATGTCATTGCAACAACCGTATAATCTACATTGTACAATCGTGAAATAATGTGCAAAATGTTATCTTTAGTCATAGGTGTGTCATAATTATAGTATACAGGTTGTTTCCAATTTCCAAACAAACTGCGGACCATGACGCACTGGCATGTTTATGTGGACCTACAACGTGCTGTTTTTTTCTATCAATAGCTACTTTATTGGATAAGTACACCTCATCAAATGTCAATATAACCAATGTTTCAAAATCTGGCATGCTTTTACTCTTAAACCGCATGCAATCGAGTATAGCATTTAAAACACCTGGCTCTACATTAATGTCGGTTGTCCACTTTTGAAGCGTTTATAGCGATGGTAGCGGTATTTCGTAACGTTTTTGAGGTACCGGTATGCTTTTGGACTGACGCATTTCAATGACATAGCACTGGCTATATCTTCCAAAGACCAATTTACATATTTCTGAGAAGAATTCAAAAGCATCCGAATTTGTCCTGGCGTGAATACCTTTTTCAAAACATCGTACATCTTCGTTTCGTATTTTTGTCAGCTTCAAATGACTGATTTCGCTTGAACTGCTGCATTTCTTCTTCATTGCAACAAGATCAACTTTGTTTTTTTCTTATAAATATTGAATTTCTTTTTCAAGACTGCCAATTCCCATTGCAGTTTTTGTCTAAAAGCAATACATAAATACAAGCGAATTATATACTATATATCGTATCTACTATATCATAAGACTATACCATCATAAGATAACCATGCGAAGACATAAACTATACCACAGAATACATAAATACAGATTAAATTTACGAAAAAATTAATACGATACAAACTAACATTCCATAAAAAATAAATACAATAAAAGTAATGTACGATTTAAAATTAAAAACAAGAACGACTATAAAACAACATACCATACACTACACAATCTACAGAATGACATAGGGGCTACAAAGTCATAAAGCAGGGAATATTACATTTTTTCGGCAAAATAAGATTTTATACAACATTATATTCTTACTACCAATGAACTTACATGTAGTCTATGTCATTATTGGGGCTACAAAGATCATCCACGATGACATCGGTGGAATCATTAATGTGTGTCGATGCATTTATCGGTTCTTCAGATTTATTGACGGTGGACATCGACGTATTTGTCATTGCATTAGGGACATCGTCAACATGCAATAAAGCAACAGTTGTTTTCTCAGAGTTATCAAGCAATGGAGTTTTTTCCACTTGCAATTTGTGAAACAAATGCAACGTAGGCATTGCATCGTTTCTTAGTTTACGACCTTTTCTCGGGGAGTACCCTAGCAATTGCTGCTGCAATCACTTTGTAAAACACGAAGGTTTAAAATGAACTGAACATATCCTTCCTAAACAACAAAATATATAGTATATTATTCAGGTAACAAGCACTCGTCATTTTGACGTCAATTGGAAAACAGAATGTAATGAATTGTTTGTATCATTTATTACAGTAATGTCACAAATTATTTTTACGGTACTTTACCTTTGGTATCTTGTGTTTTACACACTTCGAGCCACTTTAGTGCCATATCATTTTCTTTTGGGAATGAAAAATATTGCACTTTTCCCCCAATTTTTTTGTTTTGCGATAATAGTTCTTACACCCTTTTACCGCACAATTCATTTCAATAAATACAGCTGTAGACTTTAACCGCACAATTTATTTTAATAAATACAGCTGTAGACTGCTGACAGCGATAAACAGCAGCCATATTTCGAGCCGAACCTGCTTGAACCGTTCCGGAAACAGTCGAGTATGACGTACGTATGGTGACATCCCCACTATTCCGTATTTCTGCGCAATGGGTTACCACCAAGTGAGCATACCCTTGTCTTTGTATCATGAGCGCGACGACCTTCCGTAAACACGGCGCGGGGTCATGCGGGGCGCGGTGCCGCGGCGCACGACGCGGCCTATTGTATGCGTGACAAAAACAAGTGTCGCGTATCAACCGTCTTGCCACCGGTAAAATTTAAAATTATAAAATCAATGTATGCCAAATATTCCTTTCCTTATTTCGATACTATTCACGATTCTGATTCATTACATTCATGAAAAGAAACACAATCTTTAAATTTAAATTATATATTAATTTATATATTAGAATTAAAAGAATTTCTATAAGTGCCCCGAATGCGAGGGAATATTTACTGAAGAAACTTCAAGAAGACATGTAAAATCGGTGCACTCTGGCATCACGATTCTATTTGGAAGGAATTTAATAAAATAGGATCAAACAGGCAATGCAAGATTTGCAAAAACCAAAAGATGTAAAATCGGTGCACAATAATAAACATACGCGAACTATATGCAGGAACCAGTATTCATAAAAAATGTTGTTAAAACAATTTGAATTAATAAACGATAGGGACTCACAGTAACACCGTTAATCGCATGTTGATTGCTGATGTCTGCTGTTGCGCTACTGCCTTTCCGCCGAGGCCCGATGCCTCTCCTGGGAGGTCTACTGGAGCTTCTCCTCGAGTCTCCTCGAGTCTACGAGAAAATAAATGGAAACTCTGTATTTTATTATTCTTTACCATTACATTGTGGGTCTCACTTCTAATAATAGATCGCGCGAAGTATCTATTTCGACAAACTATTGTTGTCGCGATACACGCGAAAGTCGCGAAACGTTAAATCGTCAAAGTTCAATATAAATTAATATAATCATTGAAGGAACCAACACTCGCGAATATTAGTGAGAAGAATCAAGATGTAACC
>JASTWR010001730.1:0-35048 GCA_030770355.1 Harpagoxenus sublaevis | reverse complement strand
GGCTTTTATTCTCAGTGTGACTTTGACTGTTATACTGTTGGGATGTGTTCTTCGGATATGGCTTGCGACGTTTTTCTTTTCACGTTACACCTCGTTTTTATTTTTTCTTGACGCTCTTGATTTGTAAGCCTTTTTAATTGTATTTATTTTATTTGTATTTTTAACTTAGAATTATGATTAACTTTTTTATGACTTACCTTTTTGACTCTTGTTCTCACTGTCGATATGTCGACTTTTAATTTTTAGCTTTACGTTCATATGACGTAGTTAGGTCACAATGTCCGCGACGTTTTGGATTGTTTGCGGATGCGTTAATGTTGTAATTCTCACTGGAAAAGGACCGAATTGCGGTCGAAACGTCGTGAATTAAATATTTTGGATTTTTGGCCAGTCAGGTCGACTAAGAACGACTTTTATTTTGAATTTATTTACCGGCGGCGGAAGACTTTGTTTTTGTTTTTACATATATTATATGTTTATGTACTAATTAATTTAAAAATTCTGCTCTGATTTATTAATACATGAGTCGTCTTCCAATCTACAATTTTGTTAATCATTTACTGGCGACGTTTAAAAAAGTTTCTGGTTATTAATACATATTTTATTGTAACTCGATATTATTTGTCTACACAATATTATTACCCAATATTGTAAAAATAAACACATACAGAAATAAACTTTGTAATTTGTATTTTTAATTTATTACTATTTTTTTAATTTTTCTACCATATTTTCTCTACATATGTCCGCATATCGAATAAAATTTGCAGATCGTAAATATCTTCAGTACCTCCACAAACATGTTCGTTCGCCTCACGATTCAACTTTCGATAATACCGAACCCGTCGCCTATGTTCAATATTCATAAATCCTCGAATTCTACTAATATCTCACCGCAATAACCCCCGCTAAAAAAACATCAACAAATAACATTATTTCCTTAAATGTAGATTAAAAGTATATGTATATGTCAATGTAGTATATGTGTAGGGAGGGTCCCGTTAGCCTACAATCCCGATTGCCAACAGCTTCGTTTGCCCACAACATTTTGCCTACAGCTTCGTTTGCCGACATTCCCGGTTGCCTACAAGCATTATTGCACACATGTAATAGTTAAAAATACGAATGTACGTTTGCGCACATGGCCAAACACATTGCACACATGACTTTATTGCACACAAGCAGATTGCACACATGACATTATTGCGCACATACACATTGCACACATGACTTATTGCGCACATTCACGTTATATTGCACACAATGTCGCAGACTTATCGTAAAATCAGCCTTTTTGCAAAAAGGCTGGCCTCTTTGCGAAATGCCGGCCTTTTGCGAAAGCATTTGATCGTTTCTTTAATAAGACTAACGTATTTTAGACTTTTTGCAAAGTGCCTAGCCTAACACTAGCCCATGTGTGCCAAAAAGCCTAAAGTGCGTTCAGTCTTATTGGGAAACGATCAGTGCTTCGCAAAAGGCCGGTCTTTCGCAAAGAAGCTAGTCTTTTTGCAAAAGGGCTGATTTTGCAATAAGCCTGCGACATATGTGTGCAATATAACGTGTATGTGCGCAATAAAGTCATGTGTGCAATGTGTATGTGCGCAATAATGTCATGTGTGCAATCTGCTTGTGTGCAATAAAGTCATGTGTGCAATGTGTTTAGCCATGTGCGCAAAAGTACGTTCGTATTTTTAACTATTACATGTGCGCAATAATGCTTGTAGGCAATCGGGAATGTCGGCAATCGGGAATGTCGGCAAACGAAGCTGTAGGCAAAACGTTGTGGGCAAACGAAGCTGTTGGCAATCAGGATTGTAGGCAAACGGAGCCCTCCCTATGTGTATAGGGTAAATTAAAAAATTTTAAATTTTTGAAAAATGTGATTGCGCCATTGCAAAGAGCATAAGAAACCATAAAACATTTGTATAAAACTTCTTCATGCGCCTCATATTTTCGAAGATATTCGCTAAAAATGAAAAAATCCCTTATTTTCGAGGGGTTGTTTCAACCCCTAAACGTTGAGATAAGCATCTAAAAAAATTAGTGTCTAATATTTTTTGATGTTCTACAACATATCCAAAGCCCATCAAAATCGGTGAGGGACACTTCCGTCCGTTCCTTGTTAGTGGGTGCTTACGTCATGAAACGAATACACTCCCCGAATTTCATGTTTCTAGATTCAGGGGTTTTGGGCTGGGCGTTGATGAGTCAGTCAGTCAGTCGGAAACATTTGTTTTTATATATATAGATTAAAAAGTAATAAAATGTGCGGTTAAAAAGAGATACATTAAATCTAATACAGTTTTTTAATTTTTTATTCTTGTAATTAAATAACTGATTTTCTTTATTTATTCAGTTTTCTCACTATTATTTAATGAAATATATGAAGATATCATATTATTAGATTATTACTTAAAATTATTTTCGTTAATAAATTTATTGTGGAATAAGAAAGCAAAAGTTATTTTTTTAAAAGTAATGTTGGGCTGACAATGACTATAAAAACCGAAAAAAAATACATAGGAATTAATTTACAGGAAATATGAAGAAGGGTTCTATAATTTACCCCTGAATCTAGATTTGCGCCTCTAGAGGTTGATTAGGGCAAAATCCTGAATTATATTTTTAAGCATTTGTATGGGTGACCTTTGTAAGCAAAAAACACATTTTACCCATTTTTACTCCCTTAAGGGTCGAATTTCTAAAAATCTCTTTTTAGTGGGTGCTTACGTCATGAAAGGAATATACGCCCCGAATTTCATGTTTCTAGGTTCAGGGGTTTGGGCTGGGCTTTGATGAGTCAGTCAGTCGGGACATTTGTTTTTATATATATAGATTAACAAATCTCTGAAAACACATTTTACCCCTTTTCACCCCCTTAGGGATTGAATTTTTAAAAATTCCTTCTTAGTGGGTGCTTACGTCATGAGAGGAACACACTCTCCGAATTTCATGTTTCTAGGTTCAGGGGTTTGGGCTGGGCGTTGATGAGTGAGTAAGTCAGGACATTTGTCTTTATATATATAGATTTGCGAACCTCTGAAACACATTTTACCCCTTTTTCACCGCTTTAAGGGTCGAATTTCTAAAAATCCCTTCTTAGTGGGTGCTTACGTCATGAGAGGAATACATTCCCCGAATTTCATGTTCCTAGGTTCAGGGGTTTGGGCTGGGCGTTGATGAGTGAGTGAGTCAGGACATTTGTTTTTATATATATAGATAATAGATACTAAATATATCTTACTCTTAATTAGATTTAATTCAAGTCTTTATTCATTTGCATATCGCATCCGGTACAAATTCCAAATATGTATTACATCATTGCAAGGTAATCATAAACTCAAAAGAAATTATTGAATATCAAATGAGAATTTATTAAGTATTTAAAGTAATTTATTTAATTCACATTATTATTACAATGTATTTTAATGCCATTGTATCTAGTTTTTTTCGTAATTTTAAAATAAATAATCACAAAATTAATAATCACCAATGTGACCACAAAATACCACGGTTACGATTAAATTGATTTATTTCGAACGAACGAACAAAGAACAAACACTATAATGTCTAATATAAGAAGATATGTATTCCCTCGTGTATTCCATTTGCATATATACAGGACGTTTATTGGCATCTAATTTGTTTTTAGTCTTTATCAGATAGTACATAGTACATAAATAAATTTGATTTTGTTCGTTTATCAACATATAAATTACAATTTCAAAGAATAAGCAAAATCCCGGTCGTAATTAAATAAAGACATTTATAATTGATAAATAATCGTCGGCTTTATTTAACTTTTCCCTTAGATGTTCGCAATTCTTCCACTCTCCCCTACAACCCTTAAAATTATTTTTGTTAATAAATTTGTTGTGGAATACGAAAGCAAAAGTTATTTTTTTAAAAGTAATTGCTGGGCCGAGTATAAGAACCGAAAGAAAAATACATAGGAATTAATTTACAGGAGATACAAAGGGTTCCATAATTCACCCCTGAATCTAGGTTTGCGCCTTTAGAGGTTGATTAGGGCAAAATCCTGAAATGTGTTTTTAAGCATTTGTATGGGTGACTTTCGTAAGCGAATACCAAGTCGATATCTCATCGGGCCTAAGAGATATTGACGAATCCGTGAAAATACATTTTTTAACCCTTTTCACACCCTTAGGGATTGAATTTTTAAAAATCCCTTCTTAGTGGATGCTTACGTCATGAGAGGAATACACCCCTCGAATTTCATGTCTCTATGTTCAGGGGTTTGGGCTGGGCGTTGATGAGTCAGTGAATGAGTCAAGACATTTGTTTTTATATATATAGATGGGGCTGCGATGGAAGTTCTGGTTATAATCGTTACAAGCAAACTATGCCTTATTTTTATTTTGATAATTTTTTTTTTTTTGTTACTTCAGTAGTTCCCTTACAACTGTTTGCTCTTACTAAATGTGGAAATAAAGTTATAATTTGGCAAAACTCTCGACCATCTAGTCCTCGATTCTGTAGACCAATAAAATTTGAGTTTATTAAAGAAAGTATTCAGCTCATTTGAGAAACAAAACATAAAATTGAAAGTCAAATAGAAAACTTAGAAAGTACCAGAGTTTGTTTATTAAATTTGAATGCAATTGTATCGCATCGTCTTCAATTCACTATGGTTGATGGAAAAGTTGCAAATGCTATAACTGACACATCATCTTCCGTGTGTTACATATGTGATGCGAAGCCAAATAATATGAATGATATTGAGCAAGTTTTGAAAAGACCAGTAAAAACTGAAACTTATGCCTTCGGCTTGTCAACTCTTCATAGTTGGATCAGATCATTTGGGTGTCTTTTGCACATTGCATACAGACTATAGGTACTATCAAAAGTGGAGAATAAATAAAAATAATAAAAATTTTATAGATCGCAAAAATCTATTCAAAATTAAAAAAAAAAAGAATTTAATTGTGGACCAACCGAAGCCAGGTTTTAGATCGTCTAATGATGGCAACACTGTTAGGCAATATTTTTCACAGCCAACACTATCAGCAGAAGTAACTGGATTAGATGAAAATTTAATCAAGCATTTTCGGCACTATTCTTAGAAATTTAAGTTTTGGCTATGAAATTAATATCAAACTATTTGAAGATTACTGCTTGAAAACAGCCAGAGATTTCGTCAGATTGTATCCATGGTATAAAATGCCTGTTACAATACATAAAATTCTTATTCATGGGCCGCACATAGTAAAAGCAGCGCCGTTGCCCATTGATCAGTTTTTTGAAGAGTCTCAAAAGACAAGAAATAAAGATTTTAAAAAAATTAGGAAACTTAACACTAGGAAAATGTTTCAGAAAGAAACCAATAAAAATTTACTTCATTTAATTCTCCAGAGCTCAGACCTTTTACTATCGTCACTAAGAAAATTGCCTTTGAAAAGAAATTCTCCTTTGTCTCCTGAAGTTCTTGCACTCTTGAACTCATCAAAAATTGATGAACAAAACGTTTTTGAGGCAGAAATGTAATTATTGCAAAAATTGTTTTTTGTTATGTGTTAATATTGTTGCGTCCGCGCTGAGACACCCGTTGCTTGCCGGCTGAAATTTGGCTCCGCAAAATGCGAGTCGAAGCGCGCCCCTTGACGACGAGCCGTCATTGATCGGTTTGTTAATTAACAACGCTCCGCAGATTTGTCCTCAAGCTTCCGTGCTATTCGGACGTGTTCTACATCGTTCTGTATCGAGTTCTGAATAAACCCGAGTTACTAATAAAAGTGTTACTAATAAAAGTGTCTACCACCTTCTTTACGGAGTCCGGGAGTGTGCGGCGTGTGCGCGTACAATCTTCGCGAGTGTTCAGAGGCGCCGAGTGCAACACTATAATGTAAAATATTACACAATCACATAATAATAATATTATAATAATGTTATATACCTATTACTGATATTTTTTTATAATAATAAAAGTAAATATATATATATAATAAGTAATAAAAGTATGACTTTTCCCGCAATTAATATACGCCCTTGCCCCTCGATGTTTTTATCGTTTCTTTGGTCACTGACTAAGCAGAACATATGTAATGTATGTATTTTTAGATGGATATCTTGAATACATTTCAAATGCCGATTTTTGTCCATGAAATCGGGTGCTGCGCAACACTGTGGGGCGCCTCCACGGATCTCTATCCAGAGAGGCCAACTGCTTATTCCAAGCTTTTGCGGCTCTGGTGGCCTTGCTGAGAGAGTTCCATGCGTCTCGGTACTCCCTTAGCAGATCGGCCGTTCTCGCGGCATCGTCGCGTCACCGGTACGCCTCCAGAGCCTTCTGGCTCGGACGGAGGAGCGCTTTAACTTAGCGATCTCCTTCGTCCACCAGTAGGCCGCCGGCGAGGAAGGGACCTGGCCCGAGGCATAGACACGTCACACGCATCTGTCATAATGCCCCGGAGCCAGTCAATTTCTTGGTTAACATCCCCTCCTTCCTGATTTGGCCCGTTACGTTCGGGTCATGTTGCCACAAGAACGGCAGCCATCAACCTGTCCTCGTCCAACTTGGTGAGGGTCCATCTCCGCGGCCGTGATCTTCAGCCTTGGCGACGGCTGAGCACCTCGTGGGAAGTGACGGACAAGCACATCTCAATATACATATACATGGTCAGAAAGTGTTTCGAGCTCATCCGCCACCCTCCAGTCTCCCACGAGGCGCGCGGCCGAGGGGGTAGCCCAGGTGAGATCCACCACAGACTCCCCCTGCGGCCGCACGCACGTACTCCCCGAGCCTGTGTTTAGAAGATACAGGTCGATTGCCGCCGTCCATTTCTTTAGAACCTCGCCCCGTGCATCGGTACGCGGGGAACCCCACATCGCCGACTTGGCGTTGAAGTCCCCCTCGACCAGAACGGGATGAGAGCCGTATCGTCTGACACAGCCCTCGATCCCGTCCAGCATCTCCTTGAAATGGGCGAGGTCCTATCTGGGTGGCAGATATATCCCCAAAACTCCCCCGACTCGACGTGAGTGCATGGGGGAAAAAATTCGGCTCGTTTCTCTACGTAATCGCCACCGAGCCCGCCGGATTCCCCGCCCAGCACGGGTGATTCGGAGACACGTATGCAGGAAGAGGTCCTGCGCCTGGCGGGCGTGGTTAAGGTTGGTTTGGAGCCTTGAGGACATTACTGGTCCTTTTCAGCCCGGTCTCCTCCAAGACCGACCTTTTCTATGGCAGACATAGTGGTATCCGTCAATGCCCTGGGCGGGCGCTGCTCCTTCGGCGCCTCGTCAACCTCCGTCTCCATCACCCCCCGAGACGTCCCCCGCGGGGAATCCTCGTTGGGAGTAGGAGCAGCCTCTCCCACTGAGGCAGACGTGGGGACAGTGGCGGCGGGGGCAGACTTCTCCCCGCCGCCAGTCTTTCCACTCTTCTTCTTCTTGGGTGGGGTGCATGCAGCACTCCCCACCCGATGTCATCTGCTTAAATTACTACCGGAATCTGCACGTGTTGTGTTGTTAGAGATTTTTAATCTGATTGTTAGGGACGGTTCTTTCCCTTCTCAGTGGAGTCAGTATGATGTGGTGCTTATACCAAAACCTAATAAAAATGACTTCAGGCTTATCTTGCTGGCTTCTAATGTACTTAAGATTTTCGAGAAGTTAATTAAAGGGCGTTTTGAAAAATATATTGAATTGGAGTTACTCCTTCCAAATTGCCAGTTCGGTTTTAGGAGAGGGAAATCTTGTGACGACTGCTTGGCATTTATTAAATTAGAAATTTACAGATCTTTTGCTAAACATGCCATGACGGGGGCTTTATTCCTTGATATTAAATCTGCATATGATAATGTTAATCCCTGTAAATTATTTAATATTATTAATCAACTCAGAATCCCTTTGGGATATAAGCGGTTTTTTGTGAATTTTCTCTCTCCTCGTACGGTTAACTTCTTTGAATCCGGTATCATGTACGGTAGTAGACTCCTTCGGAGGGGTATTTCTCAGGGATCAGTTTTGAGCCCAATTCTATTCAACTTATATGTTAAAGATGTTTTACTTCATATTCCGCATAATATTATTCTTCTACAGTATGCTGATGATATAGCTATCTTATGTTCTGATTCTATCTTAGACAACGTCATCGCGGGTCTGCAGCTGTCCTTTTCACAAGTGGAGGGATGGTTGGAGAGCCTGGATTTATCTATTTCTCTTGAGAAAACTCAATTCATTATATTTCATCGTAAGAGATCTTTGATCTTGCCTGTTAAAATAGATCTTACTATTGGCAGTATTGCTTTTAGTTATTGTATTAGATATCTTGGATTGCTTATGGATGTTGGTTTGAGATGGAGGGAGCATATACAGTCTTTGCGATGTAGGTCGTTGACTTTCGTTAACATACTCAAGTGGCTTTGTGGTAGATCTTGGGGTATCTCCCTTGCCTTGGCTATTAACTTCATTAATGCAACTGTCGGTGCCATCTTGGAGGGGGGTGCTATGTGGTATGTTAGTGCCGCCCGTTCTTATCTATCCAGAGTGGAAAGTATTCTATGCTCGGCTTATAAAGTTGCCTTAATCATCCCTAGAACTTTTTCTAATAGGGCTTGTTGGGCGTTTTCTAATCAGAAATTTTTTATTAGAAGGATCACATATAAGTGTCACAAATTTCTGTGTAGGTCTATACAATTGCGGAATATTAAGTTGATCAATAAGGTCTCTTTTCTCCATTCTTTTGTATCTCGGCATAGAACTGCGCCCAGGAATGTCCCATTTATAGTCTCAAGATGGCCGATTATTCAGCCTTTACGTAGTCACCTCTATTGTTGGTATATTCATCCTCAATTCTCATTTCCCTCGAACATCCATGCGGTGGTTCCCGATATCGATCAGTCTTTTGGAAGCCTGGCTGCAGAGAGTGGGAACTCGAATCTTGCATTCGTTAATTTGATTTCTATTAAGAGGGCCTCTCCTTTTGAAGTAGACATTTTTACCGATGGATCTAGATCTGGAGATGTGGAGTCTGTAGACCTTGCTGTAAGTTCTGCAGTTTGGGTTCCTCAGGATAGTATTTATTGTAAGTTTAAACTTAATGATTATTCTAGTTCTTTTTCAGCAGAGGTATATGCCATTTCAGCGGCTCTGGATCTCGTGTGGACACATGAGTGGCATGCTGTTAATATATGCACTGATTCCTTGAGTGTTCTTCAGGCTCTCAATAACCCGAAGCCGTTTAATTTATGTAAATTGAGCCCTCTGATACCTGACCTAAAAACTAAAATTAGTATGGCCTTGTCCCTTGGTATGTACATTAGATTTTCATGGTGTCCGGCTCACAAGGGGATCCTTGGAAATGAGAATGCGGATGCAGCAGCTAAGGATGCTGCCACGGCTGGCGTCTTGGTACATAATAAAGTATCGCATAGAGATATATCCTCTCTCCTCCTTGAGTCCTATCGTGGTTTGGATGTAGGCTATCTAGAAAGCATCAATAATGGCTCTGGAAAATTTTATATGAGTTATTTTTTTGATCAAAATATTAAATTATCCTTCTTGAATAGGTTCAAGATTGGTAGATATGACTTTGGCATTATGGCCAGACTTATTGTGGGATACCCATTTAATAATGTTACGAAATTTAGATTTGGATTATGTGAATCCCCCGCTTGTTCTTGCGGCTATGAGTATCAGGATATGGATCATATTTTTTGGGCGTATAATATCCTTGATGAAAACAGACCTGAATTCATTAGCGTTCTATTGAATTCGGGTCTCTTTTTGCCTCTTTCTAATGTATATCTTCTTAGTAATCTTAATCGTAGAATAATTAGAGCTATTACTACTTTTGTGAGAAAGTCCAATATTAGTTTATAAGTTTGTGATCTCTTTAGAATAAAGTTAATTAAGGTATTTTATTAATTTTCGATATTGTTTGCATTTATCTGTGTTATCGACTCTACGTTAGAATCTTTAACGGACTCGAGGTTATTACCTCAGCTGCTTGTCGCAAGAGGGGGCCTAAATCCCCAAAAGGGCTCTCTTATTTGCTTCATAATAGTGGCACTGTGGCTCTGTTGGAGCCAAAAAGCCATTGGGTGCAAGAAGAAGAAGAAGAAGAAAGTTGCAGTCGCCGGCTGACGGGTTACCAACGTTACTACACCGTCCCAGATCGTTTTGCCCCGACCTCGGAATACGCCCGAGCGGCCCAGGCGACCCTTTACACCACAATGATAAACCTGAACTTTTTTTTACGCGGGGGAAATCTTCAACGGCCGGGATCCCTGAGACATGCCCAGGTGTACCCGGCCGCCCCTTGCGGGGAAGACCCCCTCAGCTCCCGGGGAGGAGCCAAGGGGAGTGTGGGATTCCATGACATGCACATCGTCAACGATACTGCATGTATGGCCTACCCACTAAAACCCCGCGGGTGTCCTTCTCTGCGCGTTAAACGAGGGAGTGTCGGGAACAACTATATACACTTCCGACACCCCCACCGCGCTTTCCTACTCGTAGGGGTAAGACCCTATTCTCCTCCCTTTAATGGGAGGAGAGATTGTATTTCTCCATCGCGGCGAAGCTGGGACACCACCGCTCCGCCACACCTCCCGTTTTTGTATGGAAAGTGAGACCGACACGTGGGTAACCCCGCCCACGTGCCGATCTCCCAAGCCACTCACCTCCTTTAATGGAGGGAGAGGTGCGTGCAACCCAGAGTGCAGGTGATGCACTTAATCCTAAGTGGGGGATAATATAATCGCCTTCCCCCCCTCCCTTGGCCGCCCACTCGACTCCGACATATAAGGGGAGACTACGCGGAGGGACAAATGCCCCCCATTGAAGCGCATCCGCTTCGTCGGGGTTATCCCACACCCTGTTGGGGCGCGGGTTTCGGAAGGCGCCTACGGCGGCGGCCCCTGCGTGGAGGCAGCCACGCGGCCGCCTAAAACCAGCCTCTCAACATCTTCGTCTTCCGAGACCGGCGCGGGCTGCTCCCCGCGACGGACTTTTTGGCAGCTTCCTTCTGGGCCATCACTCGGCCACAAAAGTCAGCCACCGCTCCCCACTTGCCCCCCCCCCCCGACCATGGCTGCCACAATGGCCGAGAGGGAAAGGTCCTGCTCAACGGTACTGCTTAAGACTTGGCGCTCTTCTTCCCACACTGGACAATACTCCAGCGTGTGCTGCGCCGAGTCCACATCCGCGTCGCAGTGGTGGCATTGCGTGGTGCGCTCCCTCTGGATCCGACACAGGTAGTCACTGAAGCAGCCGTGCCCGGTGAGCACCTGTGTCATGTGGAAAGTAAGACCGCGCCCCCTCCTGCCAGCCCATTCCGGCGGGCAGGGCCGGACGGCCTCGACGACCCTCCTGCCTGCCAACGCAGGTTTGGCGAGATATCTCTGCCAATCGACATCGAGGATCGCCCTCGCATGGAATCTGATGGCTTTCTTGACCCTGCCCGTTATAGCTACCCCTCCACTCCGGCACGCCCGCGTATGCCTGAAAACCTCGGCGTATATGTTTCCGACCAACTCCATCGGGGGAAGCCCGGACAGAGTTGTTGCCGCCGCGTGCGAGACGGTACGATACGCCGTGACACCCTGAAGGCAACCTTTTTCTGAACGCGTCGCAGTAGCGACTTGAGGCGTTCAGTGGCCGCCAGCTCCGACGCCCACACCGGAGCGCAGTACAGTGCCACGGCCTGCACCGTCCCGGCATAGAGCCGGCAAACATGCCCGCTCGCCCCTCTCAGGTTCGGCAGCAACCTGCAAAGACTGTTTGCCACGCCATCCGCTCTGAAAGCTAGGCGAGCGAAGTGCTCGCCGAAACTTCAGATAATAAACCTTATTTTTTGCGTTGGAGGAGAAAAATGCCTGTATGCATATCTCCGGACAGAAGATATGCCGCATACTCGGGGGCCGGCCACCTGGGTTATGTGCGGCTTGCACCCACTAATAAACTCCCCCCGAAACCTTCCGCGACTACATGTTTGTGCCTCGGAAACCGCCGAAGCACTAAATCCAAGACACAAGCAGTCACACGCTTTCGCGTCCTACCAACGTAATCCCCCCTTACAAAAGACCCGCACGGTACGAGTAACACGCAGACGCGGAACGCCCACGGAACACATTCGCAACTAATCGATAGAACACGCCCGAAGGCGCGCCAATCGATCGATCTCGAGTGCGTGCAAAATGAGATGCGGGATACATTTCACTGGCCTCTCATCAATCACGCCACGAATGTGTCCGCCAGACACGAGCCGCGACATGGGTCGAGAAAAAGAAACCGACCCGATAAGACCAATAAATAAAAACGATTCTCGAAGAGCTCGCGACACCCAGAAAATTGCATCCCCAACAACTCAAATCACGTTAAATTGGAGTTGACCACGCGGTGCTTGCAGTCATTACTCCTAAGCATCGTCGTCAGACGCGTCATTCCTTCGCTGATCTTGAGGAGCAGGCGTGGGGGCATCCTCCTCCACTTGCCTGTGCCTTTCGGCCTCTTCAAGACCCTTTCGGCAAATCGGGTGAACGACGACCATGCCTCTTGAGTCCTGACGACAGGCCCGATGATTGTAGGTAAAGAAAGATCTCTGCCCACGACGTCCTCCAATTCTACCCTTTCCACGTAACGCGCCATGCGGCACAATCCTGGATAGCTTATTCCGCCGTGTCGTTCTCGCTCCCCATACAATGCAGACACAGCGGGCTTGCTGCTCTTCTAATGAGGAAAAAATACGACCCGAGACATCCGTGCCCAGTCAACAGCTGGGTCATGTGAAACGTGAGACCGCCACGATTCCGATCCAGCCACAAGTCCATGTGGGGTCGGATCGCAGATCGTGTTCTCTCACCAAAAATGTTCACGTCCCTGAGATGTCGCTTCCAGCGCCTTCGCAAGAGGATCCTCTCTTCGCTTTTAATCCTTTCAATGTCCTTCACGGACCACTCCTGCTGCTGCTTAAGAGCTCGTACGCGCTCAAACATCTTTTTATAAGACGCAAACAGCAAATCAAGCGGCGGAACCCGGGCCAACAAAATAGCCGTCGATCCAACGACACGGTCCTGTACGCCGCAACAACGCGGAGTGCCACAGTTTTTTGTGCATGTAGAAGAAGGCGATTCGCGCGTGAGGCCACACACTCGTCGCCACACACCGGCGCCGCGTATGTCATAACCCAGAGCAAGACGTTATAGTATAATTGACGCTTGCTCACAACCGGTCCCCTCAAATTGGGCATTAAGCAACCCAAAGCCCGCGTAACTTTGGTCACCTTTTCAGCGACGTATTCAAAGTGATACCTGAAAGAGAGGCCACTATCGATAATAACACCAAGGCCGCTATCGATAATAACACCTCTTCATACGGTCCTTAGGTAATACCTCCGTCTCACCAACTCTAACCGTAAGATTATCGCGCCGAAGTCCACCAACCCGAGCATCAAAGAAGACCACCTCAGTCTTGGCCTCGGAAATCTTAAGGCCTAATGATCGGATTCTCTCAATGATGCACCGCAAAAACTTGTTGGCCTTCTCAAAGACTCTGACTATTCCCTTAGCCGTGACTATTATCATTGTGTCGTACGCATAACAGATCACAACGCAACCCTCAAGAACCATCATACGGAGAATGCTATCGTATGCCAAGTTCCATAACAGGGGATCGAGCACGGAACCCTGTGGAACCTTAGAGGTCATTTTTAATTCCGCCATCCCTCGTAACATACTGGATCTTACGGTTTGAAAGATAGGCCTCGATCATCCTACACGGGTAATCCGGGAAACGTTTTTTCCTAACGGCTGCCCTAACTACCTTCCACGGGATCGAATTGAAGGCGTTGGCAATGTCCAATCCGATCGTCAACGCAACCTTGCCTTCAGCAGTCGCTCTCTTGATGGTCTCATTAACAAGGAGCAAAGCATCAGTGGTCAAACGCCCTCTCCTGAAGCCGAACTGGTTCGGCGCCAGATCAGCCCGCGGATGATTGCTCATCCATGCCTGCAGTCTTTCCACTATAATGCGCTCAAAGATTTTGCCCGGCTCGTTCAAGAGGCAAATCGGGCGCGTCTTGGGAACTGCCCCGGCCGGCGTTATCTTTTTAGGGATCAGTCGCGCAGTCTTCCACGCAGCTGGGAAAACTCCCTCCTAAGGCAGGCGGTAAGGAATTCAGCCATCCTCACCATCATTGACTCGGAGACCTTCTTCCGCAAGGCAATTTTAAAGCCGTCCGGACCAGCAGCCACATTGGTCTTTTTCGTTCCTTTGATGGCGCGGTACACCTCAACCGCTGTAACAGACCACTCCTCGCTTTACGTAAAATTCGTTCAATTAAGCGGACGCAGCTCCTCCCCCTCAGGGAAGAGCGAGTCAAGGAGCGGCTCCAAGACCTACGCATCAAGGGTCTCAAACCGGGAGACGATCTTCTTAGTTTCTTGAGGACTAACTTGTACGGAAGTCCCCGAAGATCGTCGTCGATGCTCTTTATGAGCTCCCGCCACGCGTCTGCCCTATCCCGAATGATCTCACGACGCAGGTTAGTGCACGCAAGTGTATAGGCCGCCCGGTCCCTATCGACAACTTCAGGGAATTTCCTTCGCTTGCTACACATCTTCTCGCGCGAATACAAGTGGCACGCATCTCAGCGATGGCGTCGCTCCACCAATAAGCCTGGTGTCTGGCCCGACAAGCGCCAATCCGAGGAACAGCCGCATAACAGGCCTCCCGCACCGCAGAGTCGATCCACCGACCCGGCCTCTCCTCCGTTTCAAGCTCCTCCACATTAGGACCAAGAGCGCACCTCCACTCTAACACTGCCTTGAACACATCGGTGTTCATGCGCTTGAAGTTCCATTTTGCGTTGCTCATCCTATCCGTCCTGTCGGAAGCAGCGTGGACATCGGTCACGTCAAAGGTGATCGGACAACGATTCCAAGTCCTCCCGAACTCTTCAGTTTCGAACACGCGCCACAACATCAGGCGAGGCCCAAGTGAGATCAATGATGGAGGATCCCTGGGGTCTCACACAGGTCGGGACGCAACTCACATTGACCAACCTTAAATCACAGGCCGCAGTCCTATCTTGTAAGAGAGCACCCCTAGCACTGGTCGAACGCGAGCCCCACATAGTCGAGTGGGCGTTAAAATCCCCACATACAACATCGCGGAAAGACGAGTTTCTCGAGCTCGTCAAGAAATCCAAGATACGCCTCGCGACTCACACTCGGAGAGATATAACAGGAAGCAATAAGCACGTCACCGCACTTTATAGCTACATAGTTTTGCCCACACTTAAATAGCATAGACGGGACTCCCAGTCTATCCTGATTCACATATATGGCCGTCAGTCCGTTTTGACTGTAATACCAACCATGAGAGGAATAAGCGCGTGCCGGCTCGGAGACCACGCATATCCCGAAACCCAACTCCGCAGAGTGCTGCACGAGCAGATCCTGAGCCTGTCGACTCCTATTCACGTTACCTTGTAGAACACGCAGCACCATAGTCAGTGTCCGAAAGGCCATCCCTCCGCGCTGGTTCTCTCATCCGCGGTTTAGCACCACCATCACCCACTCTGTCTCTTATGCACGCCGCGGAATCAAGTCGATGGTCACTTTCTCGACCACGACTGGCGCATAACGCGCAATAAGGGGCCGCCGTGCAGAACCGCGCAATATGGCCCGCCTGTTAGACACCGTTCTCGGCCCCGAACTTGAGCCTCACGTGTTTGTCTACCTCGACGATATAATTATTATCAGTGCAACCTTCGACCAGCATATACAGCTGTTACGTGAGGTATTCCGACGACTCCGCGCCGCGAATTTAAAATTAAATCCGGATAAATGCCGATTTTGTGTCGACCGACTACGTTACCTCGGACACGTAGTCGACCGAGAAGGGCTTCGCACCGATCCGGAGAAAACGCGAGCAATCACTCGATGGGAACGTCCTCAGAGCGTGAAGGATATTCGCCGATTTTTGGGAGTAGCCTCGTGGTATAGGCGCTTCATTAAAGATTTCGCGACCGTCGCCGCGCCTCTCACCGCTTTAACCCGAAAAAATGCTCGTTTTAGCTGGGGGGCGGATGAAGACGCCGCGTTCGAGCTACTCAAAAAGACGCTCACCACCGCGCCGGTTCTCGCCTGTCCGGATTTCTCGCGGCGCTTTGTCTTGCAGACCGACGCCAGCACCTCCGGCCTCGGGGCCGTACTTACGCAGAATTTCCCGGAGGGGGAGAGGGTAATCGCCTACGCGAGCCGAACGTTAAACGCAGCCGAAAGAACCTACAGCGCGACCGAGCTCGAATGCCTTGCCGTAATCTGGGGGATCCGGCGGATGCGCGACTACCTGGAGGGATACCCATTTACGGTCATCAGCGACCACCAGTCCCTCCGGTGGTTGCAAAAGCTGGACGCTCCTACCGGGAAACTAGGACGCTGGGCATTCGAGCTCCAACAGCTTGATCTAGAAATAAAATATCGAAAAGGAACACTGAACCGAGTCGCGGACGCTCTCTCGCGCCAACCCGTGGACGCCGCGATCACCGAACCTCCCCGTTGCCGCTGGTATCAACGAACGCTTCGCGCCGTGCAAAACGCCCCTCGCGACTTCCCGGACTACGATATCAGGGACGGGAAATTGTTCCGCCATGTGCTCCACGAACTTGATTTCGAGGAAGTTCCCGCCGACGGTCAGTGGAAAGAGTGCGTGGCGAAAAATATGCGACCAGAAGTTCTCCGCCGAAACCACGACGCGCCTACCGCCGGACATCTCGGCATCGCGAAAACGATTTCCCGCATTGCACAATTATACTACTGGCCCGGTATGTTCAGAGACATTGCGCGTTACGTTCGAAGCTGCCCGAAGTGTCTCAGACACAAGGTCGCGCAAACCCGGCCGGCCGGTACGTTACACGCGACCGCTGTTGCTCGCCCGTGGCAACAAGTAACGTTGGATCTCGTCGGACCCTTGCCCCGCTCGACGAAGGGGCATACATGGGTCCTGACGATGCAAGACGGCTTCACCAAGTGGTTATAAATGCGCCCCCTACGCCGCGTCACCGCCTGGCGCCGTCACAACAAACATTTCGGAGGCCGTGATACTCCGCCACGGATGCCCGGAAGTAATTCTGTCCGACAACGGGACACAATTACGATCCGCGCAACTGGAGAAAATGCTCGCCGCGCACAATGTTCGACACGCATACACACCTGTACACGCGCCGCATTGCAACCCGGTGGAGCGCACAAATCGAGTAGTCAAAACGATGATTTCTCAATATGTAGATAAAAATCACCGAAATTGGGATGAACGGCTCACGGAGTTGCAATTCGCGTATAATACTGCTCGACATGAGGCCACGGGCTATACGCCCGCCTACTTAAATTTCGGCCGCGAGCTCGTATCCCCGCTTAACCGCGACGCCGCCCCGAATAGCGCCGCTCCCCCACCTGATGTAAGACGCCGGCACCTCGGGGAAGCCTACGAGCTCACGCGAATTCATCTCGCACGTGCTTTTCAGAGACAGCAAAAATATTACAATTTACGGCGCCGCCCGTGGACGCCGAAAATAGAGGAGTGGGTATGGAAACGCGAATATCCACTCTTTAACAAAGCCGCCGCATTTAACGCGAAACTTGCGCCAAAGTTCCGAGGCCCCTCGAGGTGCGACGAATCGTATCCCCTGTAATCGTGGATCTACGAGACCGCGGCGGAAAGTGGATTCGCCATATCCACGTTCAAGACCTAAAACCTGCGCCAGCCGCCCCACCAGCCGGAGAGGACGATGACACAAGCAGCTCCGAAAACAGTGACGACGATGACAACGAGAATCCCGTCGACGCCGAGAACAGTAACGACTCCGATACCGAAAACAATAATACAAACACAGAGAACGGTGACGATAATAATGAGACGATCACCGAGAACGATGATGAGACAAAGGAGCGGTAAATATCAATACCCCCTACAACCAGAAAATCCACGAAAAATTCGATAGAACCTCCAGACAGACCACCGAGAGGCTCAGACAGCTCGCATTCGTCAAGATGAGCACACCGCCGACGGAAAACGAGATCCAGCAGGATATCATCGCGGAAATCAACGCGATGCTAGCCGAACCTATCGAATACGATCCAGCGTATCCGGACTTCGGAGCAACCTGGACGAAGATTTTTAAGCCTCGGACAGCCGCCGTTACTGCCGCTGCCGCCGAAGCGACCAACCAGACACCAACCCGGAAGAACGTCCCGGTCGTGGGCTGCACGATACAGCGATCGGATCGGCAACAACAGCAAAAACTGAGCTGGCTGACGTCGCCACCACCGCCGCAGCCGAAACACAAGAAAATCCCGGCCAAGCCAGCGACTACCACGGCAACAGCATCGGTCGCGTCGATCGCGTGGCCTAAACCAGCGCTCCTAACGGCTTCGGCGATCCCACTACCAGCGACCGCCACGACGGCAGCCACAGCACCACCGCCCGGAAAGACACCAACGACCGGCACGAGCGAACCGGCCCCGATCCTCCTGGCCAAGGGCCCTGAGCCGCACCCGCCGATACAAGTTCAGGTGGAACCCGGACACGTCGTACTGGTGCCCCATTTTGCCGCCCACGTATCGCGGCATTACAAGGTCCGGTCCAGGGACGGGAGATGGCATATTCAGTTCAACCAAACCGGCACCGTCCGTAGTATTAAGCGGATGGTTTGAGCGCCGAATTCGCGCTCTTGATAGGAGGGGGGTGATGTAACGATGCACCCCCAGAAATGCATCGTTCCGGCCGTCCACCAGCCGAGCCGCCCGGCCGACCATCTGTCGGGCGAAGAAAGAGGGCGGAATGCCCCCACACAATCTTTTAAACATTATAAAGTCGGCGCACTCGCCGCCGGATATCGATTCGAGACAAACGGATCGATATCCGAGAGCGCCCGAAACATTATCGAGCGCGTTCGCGACGCCGGAGCGCTCGGCGCCCCTACTCCGGCCCGACATCCCCGCCACGTGCGGCTCTGCGTCAGCGATACCCCCCGCTACCGAAATAACGAGCCCAGGGAATATAAAAATGCAACGAATTTGCCTAATTAGAAGACTCCGTCGTGAGCCAGCAATCCGACCAGACCTGTCCGCTGCTCACGACTTCCAGTCCCGATCCTGCTCCTTGCAAATCACCAGCTGTGTCGACGAGGTTGAGAGTACTCAGTCTCTATTCGGGAGTTCCCGTACGCCGACACCGCTGTCCTGAAGCCCCGGTCGTACCGGCGAGGTTGAGCGTACTCGTCTCTTCCGAGAGTTCTCGGTAACCGGTACCACCGTTTTTCACACGCAAAGTCCACGTTTCGTACAAGAGCGTTCTCTGTACGCCAGGCGTACCCGGCCGTGGTCTTTTCCTTGACGTGCACTGGACAGAGCGTGCTCTGTCCTGCCGGGTGTCCCCGGTTGCCGTCTACGTGTACTGCGGAGGAGAGTACTCCTCCCAGTCGGGGGTTCCCGATTGCACGCAGCATCCTGACCTCCTGTCAAGATCCTCGTGTCGCGTATCCACACGCCATTACAACGCGCTCGTCCGTATAGCCCCGCGTGCTGTACCCGCCTCGCGCTAACATAGCATACGCCTAATCGCTTCGCGTGCCGCACACGTCTCGCACCACTCTCAGGTGTTTTCCCGAATTCTGTAAATTAAGCACCGCCTACTTATACGCGCTACTTGTCTTCTCGCGACGCGACGCCATCGACCGCGCTACTTTCACTTTTCGCGACGCCCCACGCGGGCCATCGACCGCGCCCATCGACCGCGATACTAAAGCGTCCCGTCAACTACCGCCGTAGGCCGATCCCGCGAATCCGGGAAACTATCGCGCATCGCCTTGCGATCACCTCACGCGCAAATTATAAAGCGAACTCACACTTGTAACAACAACGCGACAGTTCTATAAATTGTAAAAGCGATACCGAGGCTGTCGCCTCATTTCAATATTGTAAATCTAACCAGTCTCAGTTTATAATAAACCTTCAGTCAATTATAAGATATCGTTATCTCGTCTCTTCCTCCGCGCCTCTTTCTCGGCCCTGACCAGCCGCGAGCTAAGATCCGAGTATCGGGAAAACAGGTTGTTTTATGGCGGATCCTCCCTTGAGGGACACTCAAACTTCACGTTCCCGAACTCTCAGCATTTATAATACTGGAGAAGCCGGGACTGAAGTAGCTCGACTCTTACATTGGTACACCCAATCTTGACCTTGATTTTGTTGGCAACGTTGATCGCTGCAGACAGCGTACACCGTACCCAGACCGTTGTTCATGGTGCGGATATTTCCCACTTTAATTTTGTCCAGACGACAACCACCCCGATGTCCACAATCAGATCACTGACCTCTTCGGGCGTCACTGAGTCGTCCAAACCAACCAGACGGAGCTCCCTCTTAACGGTATGTCTGGTCACCACAGCCTCGTCTTGCAACGCCTCCTTTCATTTTCCAGCGAGATTATCCGCCTTATCCGCGTCCTCGGTCCCCCCAATCTCAATAAGAAGGCCTCTGTTTATCGCGTATCTAACTTTGGAGGACACAATTCCGATATCGAGATCTTCTCCCGGACCTTCCTCAACGCGGCCGCGTACGAGAAATTTTCTCCGCGGCCGGTAATACTCACCGCCGCAGTCCTTGGCGGTCTACGTTTAGGACCAGGCCGAGATCTAGCCTCCATATTACCAACCGCCGGTCTAGGCACGGGCGCAGGACCAAGTCTCGGCGGACGCATTGTCGTCTTCCTGCCCTTACTTCTACCTTTTTAAGCAAAGCTCCACTCACCTTACTCCGCACTCGGTGTTTCGCTCTCCACGGCAGACGCCATTTCTCGAGCACGTGGAAATTCTACACGCGGTGGAACCACCCGAACGTTGCTGATTATTTTAGGCCCGCTTTTCGTCCTGATCGGAGGAGCGGGACTTTCCTCAACATTCTTAGAACGTTCCGCAACGCCACCTCTGCTCACCTTCTTCAAAGAGGCACGAGTATCCTTCCTTTGAGCTGGCAAAGTCAAGGTCTGGCCATCTAGCTCATTCAGCTCACTAGCATCAGTTCCCTCTGAGATAGGTCTTCTAGCGGGGAGCTCGTCACCTGACTCAGCTCCACTGGTGGAAAGCAATACCGCCTTCTGGACTCCACGAGATTTCCTCATCGAGTGACAACTTGAGCTCATGCCGGTTTCCCGGACCGGCATGAGCTCTTTAAAAGCACCAGCCGGCTCCTCCCAATATCGACTGCCTGCAGCATCACGACGCTTGAGTCTTTCGATCTCGGCCCTCAGATCATGGACCTGATTCTCCAAGGCCACAATCTCACGCTGCTTATTCTCTTCCATCCTCTTGGTGGCCTTCAATTGAGCCGTCAGATCCGTCACCCGGTTCTTTAGGAGCGCCGTATACCCACTCTCCTCCAGCCTCTCTATGAGGATACCCACAATTTCTTTCGCAAGGCTTGCGTAGTCCCTCATCTTACAGCTTATAGGGCCCTGAATGTGCGTGGACATAACCCGGAAAATATCCACGTAATCGAGCAACTGACGACCAAGTCACCGAGTCGGGAGACCTCCATAGTTGCCAGTGCACCGGGAGATAACACCTTCACAACGCTGATCAACTCGCGCTCCGCCTCAGTCTCCGCGGACTTGGTCACCTTCTTTAACCGAGGGGTCTTCCCACCCGAAACGCACGCAGCCTCAGAACATGCCACGTCTGAGTCGTCATCCGAATCTTTAATAACGAGCATCTTGACACGCGGTTTACGCTGGGGCAAGCCAACGGGCTCACTGCCACTGCCACTCGAGTCAACCACCTGCAGCGGGCTAATGTATTCCGCTTTTCTCTTCGACGCCGGAGTGTTTCCGGGTATTCCTATGACCCTTCTTCCCAGAGTAGGGGTCGACGGTGCGGATGCACATGCGCTCCCCGAGCCGATCCCGCACGGAATTGTACTAATACTGCTGTAATTAGCCGCACATCCGAGGACAGTGTTCTTAGTCTTTTAATTGTTACCACCGTCTCCCTAAACATCGGACTCGCCGGACTCGCATCTAGCCCACTGCTACCTTTCTCCTTCTTTTGCGCCTTTTCGTCGTTCGCCCCGCGCCCCTTCCTTCGACCCCCACGAGGAGTCCGGGGAACGACGCTGGGCGTCGGACAGGCGACCTCCACCTCCATCGCCGAGCTCACCTGTGATTCGACGGGTGGAAGCCCATCACCGGCCGACGACAACGCAGTGGTCGGGACCACGCTCTCTGTGTTATTTGAAGTGATATCAGACATTTTAGGTTTAGAACCCACAACCCACTACGGCTGCACCGGACCGGGCATGCCCCACCAACCAGTCAACGACGTGCTGACCGGCCGGGCCCTGGGTACCCCAGGGGGCCGGTTTATGCCTCGGGCACTAGGATAGGCACCAGGATCTGGTGCACTGGGCTTCATGCAACTTACTCACCTGCGAGCGGAGCAAGCTCCTTACTCTCGCGGGCTTTCAGGGGTCCCCCGCCTCCGACAACGGGAGCACCGCAGTGGGCGCTGCCAAGCGGGGGGCCCCACGGACGGATGGGGCGAAGGAGGCTGCAACCCCTCCATCGCCTTGCCCGCCGTGGCGACTAGCCGTCCACCACTGAGAAGCTATCCCCAGTGGCAGACACCGCCTACCCACAGGCCGGCTTAGCAAAAGTTGCAGTCGCACGGCTAATGGGTTACCCCACACACGGCGGCTACAGCAGCCAGACCACCAAACCCTGCCTCAGATTGCGTCCGAGCGGCCCTGGTGGTCCCAAACACCCCCGTGGTCCCGTCCAGCATGGAAAGCCCTACCGGCATGGCCCCACGATTATCGGAAAGTGAGCACGCCCCTCAGGCCAGGCCCCGATGCCAGGCCAACGCGGTGAAAACCACGCCAACCTCAGACACCAGGACGACACCCGAGGACCGCACACATCTCCGCATCCTTCTCGTTGCCCATTGTCCGCGCCCACTTATTCCCCCCAAAAGGGTTATTTACGGGTAACCTCCATATCTGGAGGCCGTTCCCCTATCCGCAACCCGGAAACGCGCTGGGTGGCACGAGCCGTGCCTCCCCGAGACAGGGAATAACTCCCCTGCCCCGGGGCAAACCAGATAATAAACCTGACCTGAACCTAAACTAACCCAACCCAATTGTTAAATGAAAAAATTGCGTGCGTGGATGCAGTAGGTTTCGCCCCCAAGGCTCCACCTCCAAATCTAGAAAACTATAAAAAACCGAAGGTAAGATCAATAAATAATCTCTAGATATCGTGACAAAATCACCTGCAAAATCCCATCCCAATCAGAAGTACAGCCGATTTCTATAATATTTATTTTAAATTTTAATACTATATATCTCAAAAACTAGAACAGTTGGCCTTATAAGACCTATATAATTTTTTATTCAGCGTAAAAAATACTACCAGAAACCACAGTCAAATTAAGGGGCCCAAGTTATCGTAATCGTTCCTAGCTTCTGCCAAAATATTAAGAATTCCCTCCCTCTTTGTTAGTCGATCCAACATTAACTGCGCGCCGACTTGGTTTGTCAGATTTTCAACACAGGAAGCAAAAAGTTAAGGCCTAGGTACAAGCAAGTGAGGAGCGCGCGCCGGCCTTGAGCGCCACAACGACAAGAGCTGTTATTCGTTAACTTTAATCTGTTCTCCCGCAAAAACTAATTGTACGCAATTTTGCTAAAGGAAAAAGTTGTTTCTTTTAGCATAAAAAATCACGTCTGGTACTCCACATGCGGGAATTTGGTGACCCTGTATATATGCGTATAATGTATATGTCATTATGACCAATGTTTATAATTGTTAATAGTTTTGTAGATGATGTCCGACGTACCGTTCAATATTTGATTTGCAAATCAAACATTACCATGGCTTCCGCAGTTATTTTTGGAGCTTTTCCATTGATTTATGTATGTAATTATAATCTTGTACTGTTACTATATCATTTTTTTGTTTATTCATGTTATCGATACCGTAGAAAACTTACCTTTTCAAAAAGAGGTAAAAAACGCGCCAAATGTACGTGCTCCATACAAAATCTTTATTGAAAAAAATTTTGAACTAGTTTGGTCATATAATTCCATTTGTACATTTTTTACTATAAAGATAATTATATCAGAAAGTTTGTGCAAAGTGAATATAATAGTTTAGTAACATTTGCTTTTCGTAGTCATGTTTCTTTGTCATACTTGTTGTGTACCTGCTCTTCTTTACGTGTTACATCGCTTGTAGGATATATGTTATTAAAATAGTTCGTAACCGTTACTCATCATCTACTAATAGAAGTAACTCGTTATCGTTATTATTTTCATTTTATAACAGCGTTACAAGTAACGCGTTACTTCCCAACCTTGTATTGCATTTTAACCATACAAGCTAGATTTCCAAGTTTTTTATGGAAGTTAGGCCCCCGGTGAAAAACATTGAGACATGGATGGGATTGTAGGGCATCAAAAGAGGAGTAAAAAATTTCAAGGGCACAATCTTGTAAAATGAGTCCCTTGAGTGCTAGAGCTGTCCAAAGTCCGTTATTATGACCATGTACCACTGCCCATACAGCATCGAAAAATTGCAGAAACATTTCATAGACATTACGCTGAAACATTGTAATGTTGTATGGAAGTTGCGAAATGTTTCTGAAACGTTTCTGCACGTTTGCGGCAACGTTGAAATGTTTACCCTCAGACATATTACAATGAAATGTAACAGAAACATTGCAATAAAACGTTATAACAACGTAATATCCAAAGTTATGCAATTCGTTGCCATAGATATATTATTTACCAAATACATCAGATTTTAATAACTATTTCGGGTACATATAATCAGAAATAATCCTTCGAAAAGACGTCGCGTCGTTTCAATGTCGAAAACAAAGGTCGAAAAATTTCAAAATTTCTATTGATTTTGATGAATTTTTGGCTCCAATTTCGATTGATTTTCGACGTCAAAGTAGGATCTTACATCGATCGGTAATTATTCAGTTTTGCGTTCTCACCTCCGATTTCGATGAAATTAGGCTTAAGGGGATCCTAAAGCAAACGCCAAACTTTGACCGGAATACTGCGCCGCCTAAGCGGAACTAAAAATGTCGATAACACAGCATTTCTAATGTCGGTATTATCGACATTTTTAGTTCGCGCTTTCCATATTATTGATTTATGTCAGGATATAAATATGTGTTGAAAATACGTATATACATTGCACACATGCAATGTAATAGTCACAAACACAACGGATAGCTCCCGTGCATACAAGCGCGTACCGTGTACGCGTGTGCTGAGAGCACCACGTACTACCGAGGCTCGTTTGTATTATTCCGTAACATTGCATTGGTAATTCTTCTAGTATATGTATATATATCATATACTGGAATTATATATGCAATGTCGGAAGTGTAAGGCATATATATCATGTGTATTATAATATACATATACACATATGTGCGTACACGCAAAATTACAGCGCCTATGATAACTGTATGTGTTAGAGTATACACATTATGTGTATGAACATACGTATATGTAAATGCGCATTATGTCTATGTACATATGCTCTCGGTGTTATTGTTCAACTTTTATTTGACCGAAAATAAGTTATAAGAAATACACTAATTTTTATTTTATATACATAATTTATATATATATATATATATATATATATATATATATATGTATGTATGTATATACTGTTTATATATTTATAACATAAAATGACAAATATATTTACAGTACATTTTTTTCTCAAGTATACAAAAACAATATTAAAAAATCCAAATTATATCATTTTCAATATTGAGAACATAGAATGAACCCAACGCCCATTTACGTAAGAACGCAAATATATTGTTGCGCCCGTGCCGAGACGCCCGGTAGAAGCCCGGTAGGCAGCCGCGAAGCGCTGCCTGACGACGTGCCTGACGACGCGCTTGACGACGTGCCGAACAACGTTGTTTACTAACAGTCGCCATTCAGATTATCCGCCGAGCCTTCGAGCCAGACAGACGTTTTTCACGAGCTATCTCTGTATTCTCTGAGACCATATTAAACGAGTTCTCTTTCCAACTAAGAGTGATTATTCCCGGAAACGGGATTGCGCGCCGCGTTCGCGAGTGAGTGCGTGAGTGAGTGTAGCGAACGCGCGGACGAGCGCAACATTTTGGGGGCTCGTCCGGGATCGGACGAGCGACCGTGGAATAGACGAGCGGGATGGCTTCAACGGCGCCTTCCACGAGAAAGCGAGCCCGGGCGGAGACTCCCCAGTCGGATGCCCCGGAGGAGACGGCGATGACGACGGTTGCGGCGACCCTCCAGACGGTGATCCGGGAGGTGCGACTCCTGCGCGAGGAACAAGCGCGGAGGGAAAAGGAGTACGCGGCGACGTTCCGCCAGCAGGAGGAGGAGCTCCGCCATCTTCGGGGGACAATCTCCGGCAGCGGCATACAGCTAAGTCCTTCCTTTTCTAGAGCGTCCGGGGACTCGGGAACGCGAGTTGCGAGCGGCGCGGGGGCGCGAATCGTGCACGAAGGGGGAGAGAGACGCGGTCGCGAGCGGCGCGAGTGCGGGTTTCGCGCACGCGGGGGAGAGAGACGCGGTCGCGAGCGGCGCAAGTGCGGGTTTCGCGCAAGCGAGGGGGAGAGCCGTGGTCGCGGGCGATACAGAAACGCGAGCTGCGCGCGCGGGGGAAAGTGTCGCGGTCGCGGGTGCCGAGTTAGGGTATAAACTTAAACCCGACACATACGACGGGACAGTTTCGTTGCAAGAATATCTTTTGCAACTGAATTTAATTGCGCGTGCGAATCGCTGGAATGACACGACAAAAACGATCGCGTTGGCTTCGAGTCTGAGGGGGAAAGCGCGCTCGGTTTTAGAGTCGGTGCAGGATGTCGAGCGGTTGAATTTCGCGGAATTAAAAGCGAAGCTTGAGTTGCGTTTCGAGGAGGGACGTCAGTCGCAAAATTGCTACGCGGCGTTTACAAATCGAAAGCAGAAATTCGGGGAGGATCTAGCCACACTTGGCTCCGAAATTGATAGACTCTCGCGCCTTGCGTATCCCGAATGTCCCTACGAGTTGCGCGACAAAATCGCCTGCGCGCAATTTATTACGGCCGTGACTGATAATTTTATCAGGCGAGCGCTTCAGATGGAGGGAATAACCTCTCTGAATCTGGCCGTCGAAAGGGCCAAGGCGCTAAAGATAATTCAGGGGGATGGTTTTGAAAAAAACAGAGAGAGTTTTAATAAACATTTTTCGGAAAAGGAAACTGAAAACGTGCGGGGTAGTGATAAGAGTGAGGAGAGAGGAAAGAGTGAAGGGAGAGAGAAAGGGGGAAAAAGCCCGAAAGGAAATTGGCGTGGCAGCAAGTATGGCGCCGGCCGGGGGGAGTGCTGGACGTGCGGCAAAACAGGGCATTTCCGATCGGAATGCTCCAATGAGGGAAACGCGGTTTAGTTGAGCTTAGCGGGGTAGGCTCAACTTTAATGGAAAATTCCCCGGAAGTTTGCCGTTTTAGGCATTTAAAAATAGACGATAAGGAGGATTTTTGTTATCTTGTTCTGTGTTACTGCGTGTTGTCTGTTTTCTTTTCCTAGAGGAGACCGACGGTACGCGTATGGAGGTCTACGAACGGGTTCGGGAGGAGTCTCGACCTGCGGCGGAACATAGGCCAGGACCTTCGTGAGCATACCGTCTCGAAGAGGACCGCCTGCCCACGGTTTTTGACCCATGGTTTTCCCGTGGGCCATAGGGCAAATGCCAGGCGGGGACTTGGGGAGCCCTGCGGGGCGCAGGGTCCATGGGAAGTTTCTCCCCCTTGTCCGAAGATTTCGAGGAGGAGCGACGGGGCAACTGTCGCAGAAGTGGACGTCGGCTTTGGAAGACCGGATGCTCGAGGACGAGGTGAAGAGGACGGCTCTCCCTGGAGTCGGCATGGGGGAGCCTGGCCAGCTCTCCCCAGGAGGTTAATCACGGGAAGAGGACGGAGTCCTAGCGTACGGCGAGGGACCAATAGGAGGCAGTCCGACAACCCGCAGCAGCAGCTCGGGTTAGGGCAAGGAGCGCCGGCTTGGTGTCCTGGGAGCCGAGCTCGTCTGGGTGCTGCCCTCCAGATTGTCGGGACGACAATCTAAGAAGAGGGGGGGCAGTGTTACGCCCGTGCCGAGACGCCCGGTAGAAGCCCGGTAGGCAGCCGCGAAGCGCTGCCTGACGACGTGCCTGACGACGTGCCTGATGACGCGCTTGACGACGTGCCGAACAACGTTGTTTACTAACAGTCGCCATTCAGATTATCCGCCGAGCCTTCGAGCCAGACAGACGTTTTTCACGAGCTATCTCTGTATTCTCTGAGACCATATTAAACGAGTTCTCTTCCAACTGAGAGTGATTATTCCCGGAAACGGGATTGCGCGCCGCGTTCGCGAGTGAGTGCGTGAGTGAGTGTAGCGAGCGCGCGGACAAGCGCAACAATATTTCTTCCGTTTCTCTGATTTTAATTGACAAAAAATAGATTTTGTAATAATCAGTACCGTCGGAATAGACGCTTCTGATCTTTATTACAATTAGTAAACAGATGCTTTTAAATTTTAATGAGACGTGCTTTATATAGACTTTTTACAGTATTTTACCCGTATTTTAGTACATTGTGTGTTTTTATCACATTGCAAAAAGTAGAAATTTACTACTACTGTGCAATTTTCATAAAATATTGTATCATGCACTTTATGTCATTGGAATATTTTTCATTACAAGGATTGTGCCTCCTAAGACTACAATTGTAAGGGTGGCATTTAATTAAAATTTGCCAGCCCACAATGAATGCCTGTGGTATTTCATAAGTAGCCAGCACACGATTAACGCCTCTGGTACTAATTAATGCAGCCAACCCACGGCGCCTGTGGCATATTGTAAAATGTACCCAGCCCACGATAACGCCTCTGGTAGTAATTAATCTAGCCAGCCCACGATTAACGTCTCTGGCATATTATTATATAGCCAGCACACGATAAACGCCTCTGGTACTAATTAATGTATATAGCCAGCTCGCGATTAACGCCTCTGGCAGTAGTCAGCTCACGATGAACGCCTCTGACACAAATAAGCAGCTCACGATTAACGCCTCTGGTATTTTATGAAATATACTCACACACACCACACGTTTTCAACATTAGTGGCAGTGATGTGCAATGAGGCACAAAAGCCATTGAGCAACTTCTCCACAATCCACCGTCCAACATAACTTCAATATGTCAGGTTGACGGCACGAGAGAACTCCACCTCCTCCAAAAAAGACATGCTACCTGATGATACCGCATGCTACAGATGACTGACGTGACAATGACCTAGTTTACACCCAGCCGTCCGATCCCGATTCACTCCAAAGTGAACTGACGTTTACACTGGAGTTTGTGCTACTCCGCTGAAGAAAGACGATTGAAGTAGATCGAAATTAACCCGTTTATACCTAAGAAATTTCACTTCTCTACGGAGTGAATCGGGATTTGACGGCTGGGTGTAATTACAAGGTGTATGCAAATGGTGCTGTTTTGCCCGCTGCCTGCGCGCATGGTGGGGACACGCACACAGCTGACGGTGCCGTGTACGTGTGCGCTGGTCGCTCGGCGGCGGCTCGGTCAGCTTCGGGCGGGTAGAAGAGCGCAGATATACACTTGGACGTCTCGTTCTTCCCCGAAAGCCGATTCGTATACGAGCTGCCGAAATTTTCTCTTATTCGTCTCGCTTCTCTTACGCGCTGCGTTCCGCTCAACTTCAAAAATTAGTATCTCTGGTTGTATTTGTCGTAGAGAAAGCTTTAAAAAAGCATTTTAAAGCTAAAGAGACAATCTTTTTGAAAAAAATAGTTTATGTTACAAGAAATTGCAAATTTCAATTGTTATAAGCAATTAAAATGTTTAATTAATTTTTTCACTAAAAAGTACATTTTTCTAAATTTTTTAAATAATGCTATCTTATTCCCTACTTCATTCTGAAAGTACACGTATTTTTTATTATATGAAGAAATGATGGATTCTATTTTTTATACAACTTTAATGACTATTTTTTATACAACTTTAATGACTGCCGTGCCGTGCTCGCGTTAATTGCTTATAACAATTGGAATGTGGAATTTCTTGTAACAAACTATTTTTTTCAAAAAGATTGTCTCCTTAGCTTGAAATTGCTTTTATAAGAATCTCTCTATGACAAATATAACCAGAGATATTAATTTGTGAAGCTGACGACTTCTTCATTTTTTCGAAAATTGTATTGCTTTAATTGCTTACAACTTTTGCAAAAATATATATAGTTTTTGGACAAATGAAAAACACGTATCTGCTTTTTTTATGTATTATACATTTCATGTAAATAAAGTTTCCCAGATAGCACAGCTGATCTTTATGAATTCAAATAGATCTGAATCTGATTTTTATAAATTCATAAAGATCAGCTGTGCTATCTGGGTTCACAATCAATTTAAAAAAATACGAGGTCATTAATTTATTATTGTGTAATAAAGTATTTTATATGGCACTATTCATTTTTGCGTATCTCCTTTACTTTATTAAAGTTTGTATTAGACTCTGCGTATCTTAAAGCTATTTAATTCTTTTATTTGTATTATCAAAATAATCTGAATAATTCTAAGAAATAAAATTAATATTATTAGTAACATAAGTAAAATAAACAAAGTAAATATAGTAATAAAATTCATTGTTACTCACGTATCTTTCATTTACGTGCGTGTATCTTACTCATTTACTTCTAATCTTTAACCATTGTTATTTATATCCTTATTTCTTAACTAATTTTGCCCAGTTGCTATGCAGTATTTTTGTATATTAAGAGAAATTAGTAATACTAGATAGTAACTCTGCTCGGGTATTTAGTTAAACTGTACAAATTTCTACCAAGGTAAAGACGTATTTTTTAAAAAGGGTATAGCAAGATAAGGGGGGAATCTAGCGGCCCTCAAACATAATTATTTTGGACTAGGGGCATTTTTAAAGATATAATAATTGATAACATTATCACAGAAGATTTCCTTATCTCTTCCTCGCCCCATTTCCGGAATATCATAAAAAACGTATTTTTGCATTTTTTTTCTGCCGCTATTATATACATAGATATCAAGATGAGGTTGGTCTCATATTATAAATAATTTAAGGCATTATGAAACATACGTTTTTCTTTAGAATTTTCCGGGCCAAAACTCGACTTGCAGAATCGTTTAAAATATTCAAGAAAATTTTTCGCACGCTTCGAGGTGAAACCTTAAAAAAAATTTATAATATATGTTACATGTGTTTGATTCGATCGGCACTCGTACAAAGAGCGAGACCAGGCGTCGAGATCAAGCTGAGCGTCCGTGGTTTTCGCGATCGCGAGGCGACGCGATCGAACTTAAGCTGCCGTAGCACGCGCCGATAGGCACGCCGAACTTCCGCAGAGTGAGGGAGACGGGATTTGGCGACACAAAGAGCTTAATTAGGCGAATGTTTGTTTATTGAGTGTGTATAATGGTTGGTGCCTCGTGGCGACACGCACAGGCGAGACACAGGCAAATCGAGCCGTCGCGGGGCTCCGAAGGATCCGCACACAACGACGTTTGATTCCCGCGGAGAGCAGCGGACTAGAAATCGGGATATAAGCCGCGGAGGTGATCCGATCGCGGAAAACTCTCGGCACTCGCGGACTTGAGATGTTCGGTGGAGCAATACTCGCAACCGAGCTATGCAAAACGATACGTCCGACGCTGTCGCTAGCTTGTGCTACTCTCTTTCTGCAGAGAGCTCCGGTTTCGGGTTCGAGATCCTTCGGGCTCGTAGGGGGTGACGACCAATCGGCGTACGCGACGCAGGTGTCATGCTTTTGACATACGGATGTCGCGTGATCGAATGTTCGGTTCGACTCGCGGCCGTTGACAGGAACGCGGACTCCGCAACAACATGAAAGACTATTTTCCCAATTTTTTCCAGATTTTTTTAAACGCGGCACCATATTTTTAAAAAATTAAAACTTTTTTTTTATTGTTCCGTAATAATAAAGTAAAATCAATAAATACATTGTTTTATTTAACTACAATAATATTGTTTTAATTTACTTCAATATTCGTGTTATCAATGATGAAGATAATAGTAGTCATCTAAGCCGTTCCTAAGTTGATAATTCACAAACCAATTAGCCTGCTTAATTATGTAAGTAAAGGACTAAGAATTCTCAAAGGCTTACTTATAAGTGAATGATTATTTGCATATTTATTATAAATTACAATTTTATGTTTGCTTTAAAAACTATAAGATTTATATACAATCTGCACATACATTTATTTGTTGCAATAATTACAACAATTTAATCCTTATCACTATTCTCGTTAATAATTAAGTCAATTCTTTCAGTTTTAAAAATATTTGTTAAGATTTCTGCTGGTCTCACTGTTCCTGCTAAATACATGCGATAGATAATAATTATAATCGCAGAAACAGATAAACAACAACAAATAGTTCTAAGACATTCGTACATTTACACGTGTATCGTAAAATTCCACTTTGCCCAACAGCAGAATTAGGTTTATATTGGATATATAGCACTTTTTTTTATATTTCTAATAAATCTCGGTTATTTAACAGAGAATCCTGAATTACTGAATATAAACCTAATTCTGTTGGGTATATATCGCTCATTTGCTGCAACAATGACATAGCTCGAAAATTGTCATTCTTCTTTTGCAAAAGAATGGTGAAAATTCAATGCACTGAATAAAGAGCTAATGTATAACTACATCTTTTTATTTATCTTGATTAGATGTGATATATATATGTATATATATACATATAACTACATATATATATACAGGGTGATTCAAAACAACCTTTTACCGTTGAAAGTACAGATTTGTGACAAAATTCTGAGACGACTTTTTCTCTTGCAAAATTTTGTCCGAAGCTTACTTTCTGAGTTATCAAGCAAAATACTTACCCTATCGCTGGCCGAGTACAGGAGATAGACAGGAGCGGCGCGACTCACCATTAGACGCGGGCGCTTACGTCGGGTGCCCGCTGCGCGATTAGTCGATTGATCAATGGATCGAGCTGCGTCCTAATATTTACTGCCAGCACAGAAAATCTACAGTTCGCGTTATGAATAGATTTTCAGAACTGGCAATAACATTGGATAACGATAACCACAATGATACACGCACACACATGCAAGCACGTTCACTCACTCGTGTTATTGTTTTCTCTCACAAACTTCACTTAAATACACTTAACTTTACTCCTTTTACTCACATACTTAAAAATGTGCAATTATTATTAACAATACACAATGATGCATAATTTACTTCGCGTAAACGGGAGTCTAGCAGAATTATCGTAAATTACTACAGAAGTAATGCTCGCGTGAACGTGGTAACTGTCAACTCGCTGTGTTCACAACAAGATGCACTGTTATCCTTTGAGTGTAGAAAGGTGTAGAGGTGCGCGATGGCTAGAGATGGCGCGCACCTCTACACCTTTCTACACTCAAAGGATAACAGTGCATCTTGTTGTGAACACAGCGAGTTGACAGTTACCACGTTCACGCGAGCATTACTTCTGTAGTAATTTACGATAATTCTGCTAGACTCCCGTTTACGCGGAGTGAATTATGCAGAGACCTCTGTTTACGCGGAGTGAATTATCGTAAACGATAATTTAAGTAACTTACTACAGAAGTAACGCTTGCGTAAACATAGTAAGTGACTCATTGTAATAATTGCACATTTTTAAGTATGTGAGTAAAAGGAGTAAAGTTAAGTGTATTTAAGTGAAGTTTGTGAGAGAAAACAATAACACGAGTGAGTGAACGTGCTTGCATGTGTGTGCGTGTATCATTGTGGTTATCGTTATCCAATGTTATTGCCAGTTCTGAAAATCTATTCATAACGCGAACTGTAGGTTTTCTGTGCTGGCAGTAAATATTAGGACGCAGCTCGATCCATTGATCGATCGACTGATCGCGCAGCGGGCACCCGACGTAAGCGCCCGCATCTAATGGTGAGTCGCTCCGCTCCTGTCTATCTCCTGTACTCGGCCAGCGATAGGGTAAGTATTTTGCTTGATAACTCAGAAAGTAAGCTTCGGACAAAATTTTGCAAGAGGAAAAGTCGTCTCAGAATTTTGTCACGAATCTGTACTTTCAACGGTAAAAGGTTGTTTCAAATCACCCTGTATATATCACCTCTAATCAAGAAGAATAAAAAGATGTAGTTATACAGGGTGTCCCATTTTAACTTAGACAGCTGAATAACTTGAAAAATTGCAATGTAATCAAAAAATGTTTTAGACTAAAGTCGTATGGTTTCAAGGGGGACATAAGATGGTGGCAATGATTTAACCTTGGATGGTCGTTTGAAGCTCACGTGAACGTTACCTTCAATTTCTTACATGCAACCCCCTATATTGTAGTATATCGTTTGAAAGGGCATAAAATAAGAAAATTTTTGGCGCTAACCAGAGGTTAATACGTTGACCCGTTCGGGAGTTATTTAAGGTCAAAAATTGACTTTTTCCAACTTTGACTTTAAATAACTGCCGAACGGATTAACGTATTGACCTCTGGTTTGCGCCAAAATTTTTCTTATTTTATGCCCTTTCAAACGGTATACTGCAATATGGGAGTTTTACTTAAAATTTTTTAGTGTTCCAGGGGGCTTTAACTCAAAAATTTGAAATGGAACTCCCCATATTGTAGTTTACCGTTTGAAAGGGCATAAAATAAGAAAAATTTTGGCGCAAACCAGAGGTCGATACGTTAATCCGTTCGGGAGTTATTTAAGGTCAAAGTTAGAAAAAGTCAATTTTTGACCTTAAATAACTCCCGAACGGGTCAACGTATTAACCTCTGGTTAGCGCCAAAAATTTTCTTATTGTATGCCCTTTCAAACGATATACTACAATATAGGGGGTTGCATGTAAGAAATTGGAGGTAACGTTCACGTGAGCTTCAAACGAACCATCCAAGGTCAAATCATTGCAACCATCTTATGTCCC
>JASTWR010001729.1:0-35068 GCA_030770355.1 Harpagoxenus sublaevis | reverse complement strand
GAACATTTGTTCGCTCATTGGGAGAAGGAATTGATAATTTTGATATTTTCTTTGAATAAAAATGGCAATATAATTATTTCCTGAAAATAAAGTGTATTTATTTTTACATATAAAAAAATGTGAGTATTAGTCGGCCTGACTGGCAGTAATTTAACGACGTTTCGACCCGTACTTTGGGTCCTTAGTTGATGTAATATTAAAATAGTTTAAATTTATATTGCGAAAAAATATTACCCCAGCCAGGGTGTGAACCTGGAATCTCCCGTATACTGTGCGGGTGTCGTGCCAATTCGACCAATGAGGTTATGGTAATATTTCATCGCAATAACACATATAAGATGGAGCACCGATTTCTTCAATCGACGGTGTATATAACGTCTTTTCGATATGAACATTGAAAAAACCGTAAGCCAACTTGCTTTGTCGGTTTTACACAGTACTTTTTTCGGATCAATCGTCGAGACATCATTGAACCATCCTTCCGTTGGAACACCATTACTAGGCCAGGTGTATTAAATTCAATAAAATAATTATTCGCCAGTGATAAATTAATAAAATGTGAGTATTAGTCGGACTGGCAGTAATTTATCGACGTTTCGACCCGTACTTTGGGTCCCTAGTTGATGTTATATCAAAAAAGTTTTAATTTATATTGCGAAAAAATATTACCCCAGCCAGGGTCGCAATTACGTCGCGGTACTTCACGCGACGCCGTATCGGGTGATCCCTCGCAGGGTGCCTCGCGGACCCGCGACGATTTTTCGACAGCTTGACCAATAGCACGTGGACAGATGCTCCGATCAGCTCACAAGGGGAGGGTACGACGACCGGGAAACGGATTTGAATGAAACTTATTCCTGTAGTAACCCTTCACTAACAGTGAAACATAGTAAAGCGCCAGCGCGCAACTTTCAACCGTTTTCGAGATAGAAATTTTTGAAAATCTTGCGACGCAAGTCTACCGGTTCGCTAGCGCAGAGCTTCGACGAAGCGGCGTAGTCCCGCAGCTAAGGCGCGTGGCTGCTACGCCGCCGGCCCGGGTTCAATTCCCGTTGATCATTTGCAAATCTTTTTTTTTCTTTTTTTTTTTAATTTGCATTATTAATAAAAATGTTGAATTGAAGCAAAATAAATCAATTAAATAATTTTAACAAAAAATGAACAAAATAAAGGGAAATGCTTACCTTCCCTTTACAAAATAATTTCAATACACAGTAATTAATAAGCGGGGACGCTGTAACGTGCAGCGGAGCTGCCCCGTCACCGTGTATTCCCATTGAAGGGAAAAAATTAATATAAAATTTGAAAAATTTTAGTTCAAAAAACTTGGCGCTGCTAAACAAAATAATATATTAATGAAACAATTTCTATAAATGGAAAAAATACTTTAAATTAATGTGTGAAAATATTTCTACCTGCACATTGTAATTATTAATTTAATATTTTAAATTTGTTATTTATTACTTTCAAATATTTTAAAATCTAGCAGCACCAAGTTTTTTTAACTAAAATTTTTCAAATTTTATATTAATTTTTTTCCTTCAATATAGGAATACACATACATATGTACCACTTGGATTTTTTCTTTTCTTTTTTATAAAGATACTACACACACACCTCTTGAATTTAATATTTTAAAAGTACAAAGTTATTTTTCGAGATAATATACCTAGGGGAGACCGGGGCTAAACAGTCAACGGGGTAAAAGTGTCAAATCAAATATCTCGGAACCTGTATATTGTGCGAACTCGCTATTAACATTGTAAACGCAGCTTATGGTACCCATGTGACCAACGGAGTTTCGGCAGGTTACCTGCCGTGTTATGATTTTTACGAGGGCAAACGTGTTTTCGGAAGGTGAAAGTAAAATTTTCTGCGCGTGGAAATTTTGTAATATCTGCAATAATATTTGCTCTCCAAATCTCCAGGTACGTGATTATAAAGAGTAATGCATGCTGAACACGAATCCAGTGTAGTTTTTTCATTATCGTTCATGTCTAATATTTCGTGGGCAATCAAACCTGAAACTTGTGTTTGGGGCTAATTCGTCAGTAAGCACTGAGGGCGGGTCCGGTAGTCTCGTCACTGTGGCGCGCCGGGCGCACGACTTCAGCTCACGGCGATTTCAGGTTAGGTTTTCCTCGAGCGTGATTCTGTCTTCCCTTGCACGTGCGTTAGTTTGTATACATAGGGAAATGGTACGCACGTATCGTCGCAAAACGACTCCCGTCGACAAGGAGAAACTCAAGAAGGCAGTTCTTGCGGTGAAAAAAGATAAAATGAGCGACGCAGCCGCAAAACAATTCGATGTCCGGAGAACCACGTTGATCAACTGGTTGAAGAACAACGATTAACAATTATTAACAATTATTAACAATTATTAACAATTATTAACAATTATTAACAATTATTAACAATTATTAACAATTATTAACAATTATTAACAATTATCAACAATTATTAACAATTATTAACAACTGTTAACAATTATTAACAATTATTAACAATTATTAACAATTATTATTATTTATTATTAACAATTATTAACCATTATTATTATTATTTATTATTAACAATTATTAACAATTAACAATTACCAATTATTATCATTATTGTTATTATTTATTATTAACAATTATTAACAATTATTTTTTAATAATGTTTTGCATAAAATTTTAAAAAACATTTTTTTTACTTTTCTTTTAAAAAACAATTATTAAAATGTATCCTATCATTTTTCAGGATTAGATGGACGTATATGTATTGAAAATGCAGTGTGACTTATTTGCCCCGGGGGGGTGACAGTTCTACCCCGGTATTTTTGAGATTTCAATTTTTTCACCGTTGTCGTTTTTGCTCTATACCAGTTAAACAAAGCGACGTAGACAAAAGTCTCCTACATAAATTTTGTAGCTAAAGGTTCACTCTTTACAATGGTATACCACATTTAACTAAAATTATTTATTTTGTTGTTAAAAATCGGCACCGAAAAAAACCTGACCGATTAGCCCCGGTCTCCCCTATATGTAATTGGCGCAATTTAAAGATCATTTTTATTTTTTTTTGTAATAGCTAATCATTTGGATTGAACAAGGTAACGCAATTTTGTGATATGTACCACTTGGGTTTTAACTTTTTTGAAATAAAGATACTACTACTTGGGTTTTTTCGAGGTACAAAGATATAGGTTTTTCAAGATACATACACCACGCGTAAACTTGGCGCCTTTTTTTTACCTTTTTGTAAAAGGTAATTTTGTACGGACCCCTTTTTGTAATTGCAGATACATCGAACGCCATAATGTCTATCGGCAACGACATTTATATCTGATAAAATCAAATGTAAATATTTGTATTATAAGTTAGAATTATGTCTGACAGTTTGACATTCTTAAATGTGTGTGGTTCGTATAAATTTAATAAATCATTAAGAAAATTAAAACATAAAATATGAATATATCAGGCAAAGTCAAGTTTGTTGAGAGCACATTATGCAAAGTGTTCGCTATAAATAAATTTTGTCGAAAGAAAAACAGATTTAATACAGGATTTGGCATGTACGATGCTATTGGCAGAATGTTATAGTAGATAATATATGTATAGTAAAGTTTGTTAATAAAATTAGGCAATTAATAATTTATAAGTAGAGCTTGACAGTACTATATAATTCGATGCAGATTAGCGACAGAAACAGCATTCACGTTTGACAATGCCAATTTACTGTTAATTTGTTATTAGATAAGATATTTTTGGTATAATGGGTTAAAGAATATGTATAAGGTAAAGGGGGGAGTTAGTGACACTGTTGCAGTTCCTGACACCGACGGTACATTTATATTTGTAATAAATAAAGTTTTCGTCAAATATAAAAAAAATTACAGGAAAATTAAAGAGCGTTTTTTGTTGTTAATTATTGCATAGACACTTTTTTTTAAGTTTTGTACTTAAATTACCGACAGTGAAATGAGCGACTCGCGCGTTTCAATGGCTCTCGAACGGCATTCCTATATGATACGTCTTAGTAGCAGCGAATGTAAAATTGCAGATTTTTAGTATCATGTAAGTATTAACACGACATAAAAGTTATGTGACATGTTCAGCACGAACCACATTATCGATCAGATATAGTAGTAGTTTATCTGTACATTAGTTTTTTTCTTAAATTCCCGATGTCAAGAAACTGCATCACGAATGAAGGTTATGTTTAGTTTCTGACACCGAATTTGTAATCTGTTAGAGAGAGTTGTAGAGAGTTTTATAAAAGTTAACAAAATTAATACCTACGAAATATAATACGACCATCGCGCCGCGGCTTACCTGGTCTCACCTCGCGGCTCGTCATTTGTGCGTAGTTACGGGTCGAACGGTGGCGAGAGACGTCAGGCGGCGACGGCGACGACGATGCTCGTCGCTCCGGTCGTCGTTCGTAAACACACGGCAGTGTGTCGCGGGCATTTCAGTCTCCGCTCGTTAAAACGTTGCCTTTTATTGTCGGTGCACGCAATGCAATTCCGCCGCACAAACGCGACGGACACGGACGCGAACCAGGCCGTGTGATGACTGATGACACGCGCGTTCGTTGTTTCTCGCGCCTCCCGCCCGCCCGCTCCCCGTGTAAACGACCACCGCATGAGTGTCAGAAACTGCACACTCGTTTGTGTCAGAATCTGCGACTGAGCGGCTTCGACAGTGTCAGAAACGCATGTATTAACGAGCATTATTAAAATAATTATTTGTTTATTAGATCTAAATGATTTAACTAAAAATATGGGTAAGTCTTACTCAGAAAGCTTTAATGCACGTGTTAAAATAAATTCGTTTTGGGTTTGATAATATATCGCGTTCGTAAATAATAGAAAATTAGGGCCGCTGCTCCAAAGGTGTCAGAAACTACCCCCTCACCTTAAACAATTTTATTTCAAAACATTAGTTAAGTAATTAATAAGTGACAAGAAAACTATTATTTTAAAGATATTTGTTTATATGGATATATAAACAAATATTATGGAGATAGAAAAGATACAGTCGGAGGAGCTGTCTGATATCTTATATCTAACAACAAATTAGCAGTAAATTGACATTGTCGAACGTAGATTCTGCTGCTTCTGTCGCTAATTTGCATCGAATTATATAGTACTGTCAAGCTGTACTTATAAATTATTAATTGCTTTATTTTATTAATTAACTTTACTATACAATATATTATCAAGTATCTACTAACATTCTGCCAACAACATTGCACATATGCCAAATCCTGTAACAATCAGTAGTTTTTCTTTTGACAAAATTTATGTATATAGCAAACACTTTGCATGATCTGCTCCCGACAAACTTGACTTTACCTGATATATTCATATTTTGTGTCTTAATTTTTTTAATGATTTATAAATTTATACAAACTACACTGCACATTTAAGGATGTGAAACGGTCAGATATAATTTTAAGTTATAATACAAAAAATATTTAGATTTGATTTTATCAGATATATTCGATAGTCATTATTATTACAACGTTCGATGTATACAATACTCATTTCTCGCCTCTGACGTCACAATTTCACATGAGAGAGAGAGGCGAAGAGAGAGAGCTGAGGAGTTGAGGAGAGAGAGGAGAGAAGAGAGAGAGAGAGAGAGAGAGAGAAGAGAGAGAGAGAGAGAGAGAGAGAGAGAGAGAGAGAGAGAGAGAGAGAGAGAGAGAGAGGGAACGCGAGAAAGAGAAGGCGAAAGCAATAAATACGTATATAAATAACCTCACTTAAGGCCCTTGCACAATGCTAGGCAACAGGCAATAGGAACAGGAAATAACCTCAAATTCATCAATACAAACCTAGAAAATTCGAACGATATGATTGGTTGGCAACAGGCAATAGGCACAGAATTTCCAACGTGACGGAAATTCTGTGTCTATTTCCTGTGTCATCGTCTATTCTGCATAAATACAAGGTTTCTGATTTCTGTTCCCTGTTTCTATTGCCTGTTGCCTAGCATTGTGCAAGGGGCTTTAAGCTCGTAAGAGACGAGCGAGCGAGCGAGCGAGCGAGAGAAAGAGCATGAGGGAGCGTGAGAGAGCCTGAAAGAGCGTGAGAGAGCGCGAGAGAGAGTGAGTTTATTATCACGCACAATATAGTTTTTTTACACGATAGTTTATTATCACACATTGCACGTTATCACTGTACGAGCCCCGATCGTCGATATCCGACTATTCCGACCGCGTAACAACCGCATTCGTATATAACGCGCACTGAGCTACTGAACGCACACGTAAACATCGTAAGCATTATAACCTCACTTTGACTCACGTAACTCATGTCACATTACATGTGATCAAAACGCTTTTTTTTTATTGACAAAAAAGGAAAAGCCCCTAAGAACAAGCTTATCGGGCTGAACTAATTCAATAGGTTGAAGAAAAGTGATACAGAGACTAAAGAAACTTATACAATACGACGAGCGCTTGTAAATTAACGCACGATATACTAGTGACTAGCGCAGCTTAACCAATAAGGAACTTATATCTTATCTAGGGAGTTTAACCTAAGATAGGGAATTGCTAGAACTTCCGTACGAAGTTCGTCACTGCCTGTACATACATACATTCCGGGAAAGCGCGAAAACTGAAAACTGAAAATTATATTACATTTGCACTTGCGTTTATACTAGAATAAAGTTTCATTTTATATAATAAGATCACAGTTTGTTACAGTTAACTCAGTTACGATCAAACAAAAACTACACTTTTCTACCCAATATTTTAAATCTGGGATTGTGACTAAAACTTATGAAACTAGAACTTAACTACAAAACCTTACAATACAAGGCTTACGAAATCGTAACAAACATATGCGTGTGTGTGTGTGTATATATAAGCTTAAACTTACGGACTAAAAGTACAAAAGTAAACTCATGTTACAAACCATATAGTTAAACTAAAGAGGGCTAGAGGTTAAGCAAGATTACACGCTGACTCGTCGAGTCAAGTAAGTCAAAAACTGCGATAGTTATATAAACTTATGTAAACAGTACTTTTATCAAGCGTGACCAAAAAGTATTCAACGGGGTGAAAAAGGAAACCACGAACTGTAACCAACGCCTTTTGTAAATCCTCCTTCTGGTGATTAAGGAAAGTGCAGGCCCAGAAAATATGGTTTGGAGTCTCTTCATCTTTCGCGCATAGCTCACTGATAGGGGATTCCACGATATTAAAACAATGCAAACTGGCTCTAAGCGATGTGTGTCCGCTACGTAGCCTGTTGATGGTCGTAACCATCCTCCTACACACGTCAAAGTCCCGGAACCATGGAAAATTGAAGTCCGTCAGGAAATTACGACAGAAAAAGGAACCCTTAAATTCCCCTTCGCGCCGACACCACCCAAGGAATTCCTCGTGGGTTTTCCTCTTCCAAAGCTTTTTAACCTCCTCCAACGGAATTCCCAGCTGAGTATCGATGCCCCTCCGTACTGCCTCCCTCGCCAATTGGTCAGCCTTCTCATTACCCTCGATTCCCCTGTGACTTGGAATCCACACTAGTTTGATCGCGTTGCCCTGTGACGCAATTTCCTTAATTACGGTTTTAAATTTTAAGATTAAAAAGGAGAAATGTCTAGGATTAAAGGGTGCTGCTATCGCAGAAAGTACAGACTTGGAGTCGGTAAAGATGGTTGTAACTAGCCAATTACAGTTCAGCGTCCTCTTTAATGCCGCCAGGATTGCCATGGATTCAACACAAAACGATAAGACAAAACCAGCAGAACGAAACATGTATGATTCGTCAGTGCCAGTGTATATAGCGAAACCCAAAAAGGGAGCATCCAGAAATCTAGAACCGTCAGTAAACAAGCAAACCGAAGACTGTAACTCCTCCCGAAAAATCGCCTGGAACTCCTTATTGATATCTTTCGATTCACGCAAACGATAACCGTCTATAATGTTAACCTCGGGACAGAAGGTAATTACGTCGAAGTCTTCGGAAAAGCAAATTGGGGGAATGCTCGTCGGTAAAAGGTGCGACATCCTGTTAACTTCCTCAAAAGACTCAATTAATGGAAAAGAGTTGAGACGTACTGGCCGAACCGGATTTTGGACAATCTCAAGTGTCTCCTCTAAGATTGGAGCAAGCGGGTGGTTGGTATACATAGCTGTTCTGGATAAAAAGCTCTTACATAGGAAATTGTTCCTAATTCGCAAAGGCGGAATTCTTGACTCACCAAGGATCACGTTTAGGGGGGTCGAATTCCTATATCCCATCACCGTACGAAGGGCACGTAGTTGAAGTTTATCCAGTCGAGATTTTAAGTTATTTGATAGGTTTTGAATTAGGAAGCCCCCGTAGTCTAGTCTAGAGCCTATTAAAGCACAAAAAACATAAAAGAATCCTTGGGTCTGCTCCCCACCAAGTACGACACAGACATCTTAATGTCTTTAAAGGAGACACGCATCGCTTCTCCAGCTGCCCAATGTGAGAGGTCCAGCCTAAGTCAGATTGAAAGGTCATACCCAAAAACTTAACAACGTTAGTGTTTCTCACTTCTCTATCCAGAACTCTAATCCGATGAGTGCAACGGGTAAAGGTTGGTCTTACACCTGCTTGGTTCCGAGTCTTCAGTGCATTATTATTACGACTGAAGACGCATAATTGAGTCTTTTGAGGTGAAAGTGTAAGTCCAAGGTCATCGAGAGGTCATATTTTGGATCGTTTGTTCAACTGCATTTAAGCTATCATAAATAGGTGTTAGAGCAGAGTACACGCATACGTCATCCGCATATGATAACTTCTTACAACCCGGAGCGCACGAAACCTCAAGCTTCAGGCCATAGAGTACGTAAAAAAGAGGGCTTAGAACGCTGCCTTGAAGCAAACCGCGGAAAACCCAGAACGATTCCTCCCATTCACCGAAAAGGAAGGTAACATATCTTAAGGAAACTAAGTTATATATGAACCGTCTAGTTTTAGGAAGAACACCAATTTTGGTGAGTTGAGAAATTAGAATATCTGAGAGGACATTGTCGAAAGCTGATTCTATGTCGAGGAAGGCTGCAACCAAGGCTTTATCTTCGTAGAAACATCTCATAATTTCAGTATATAGGATGCTTAAGTTGTCAACACAGGATTTCTGTTTCCTAAAACCAAATTGGGATGAGGGGAACAGGTTGTGATGTTCCAGCCACCAATTGAGGCGGTTTGATATCATGCGCTCCATAACCTTGCAAAGGCACGACGAAGCAAAATGGGGCGAGACTTTGATTTATCTGCTTTGAGAATAAAGAAGACTAGATATTTCCTCCATTCTTTAGGGAACTGGCTCTTAAAAAGTATGCCGTTATAAATATTAAGGAGGGTATGCCTCCCCAGCGGAGAGAACTTCTTAATAATCAAGTAATCAATGATGTGGCACCCGGGCTCGATTTAATGTTAACCTGATGCAGAGCACACTCCAACTCTTCTGGGGAGAAGGCTAGGTTAAGCAAATCATCAAGACCAGGATCTTGAAAGCCGGGACAGGGAGAAGGCACCCAAGGAGGGCTCAGAAACGAGATCTGATCGCGAATTTTGGAAAATTTTGCTGGGCAGTATTCCCGGTCTGTTTCGGTTTGGTTCCATCTAGATTTAAATTTGCGAATTGTTTTCCAAACGAATGACGGGTCTGAATCCTTCCTTAAACACGAACAGAAGTCACGAAAACAATTTTTCTTTATACGGCGGAGTTCCTTTCTAGTTATACTTCCTCTCTTTTTATATTTGATGAAATGTTCGAACAGTCCCGTATGGTTAAATCTGAGTAATGCGGCCTTCCTAAGTCGAACCAGCTTGTCGCATTCGTTGTTCCACCACGAACACTCAGACAATTTTTTAGAAGAGGGGGGGCGCTTATCTTTGCCAGGTGAAGCAGCAACCAAGGCGCCCTCTACTATAGCTACAAACGAGGAGTACATAATTTCCGGGTCCTGAAAGTTCAAGCTAGGCACTTCTTTAATTGTTTGATCCATAGTCCTTCGGAAAGTGTCCCAATCTGTTCTATGTGAATACAAGCGGGCTGGTCTTCTCCTAGGAGTAAAGGAGTCCAGTGGCGTACTGCAGCTTATGAAAATTGGATAGTGGTCACTACCCCACGGGTCGTTGTTGACCTTCCAGTTAAGATTCAGAATCAAGTTATTATGTGAGATTGAATGATCAATTACCGAGTTTGTGCGGTAGGTGGCACAGTGAAAGGTGGGAGTCATTTAAAAAGGAAAACTCCGAATTGGCAACAGCTTCCCAAAGGTTAGCGCCTGAAGAGCAAGTGCGAGTTGAACCCCATAACACGTTATGTACGTTAAAGCCCCCGCCGAAGAAGGTTCCAGAGCCGAACTGATTTATAAAGGCTGACCATTCTCGAATCGAAATAGTTTCCGCGTCGGGAGGACGGTAACACGACACCAAGAAAACAGACTCACCCCCGGAGAACACTTCCAGGCCGCAAGCCTCCAATTTACCATTACAGTCATCTACATCGTTGATAATTCTGTATTTAATATCGTGGTTGATTAAGATTAGTACTCCACCACCATGACGATCTACACGATCCCTCCTGACAGTGTCGAACCTTCTGACTACAAACGGACGATTGGGCGATAGCCAAGTCTCTAAAATTAAGGCGAAGTTAAAGTCCGGGACATACTTCAAAAACTCAGTCAATTTAGATTAGATGAATTTAGCGTTCCATTGTACAATCTTAAGATAGTTATTTGAAAAATTATGGAATTGGTTAGACATTTTTGGTTACGTTACCGTGGACTTCTATGGTTCTATTGATTCTACCAATTAAAGATTCGTTATCCTTGGACGCTAGAACAGATTTAATGAGCGAATTTAGTTGGTCTCTCCTTTTAACATTGATGGCACTCTCAGCGGATGGGTGGGAGTCCGGTGGTGTCCTGATGGCGCTCTTTGCCACCCCGACAAAGTCCGCTGTCTGACCTCCTCTGGACGGTAGTGCAGGAAAGCCCGCCAGAGTCTTTGCCGGCGCAGTTGTTGAGCTCTTCTCATTCTTTTCGTAAAGACGTTTCGCTTCTAGGAAGGGAAGGTTGTCATAGGCCATAATTCTAGATATAGCTGCCTGCTTTTTGAAAGATGGACATCTTCTATCGAGGGTACGGTGAGGTCCGTCACAGTTAATGCAGCGGTTCTCCAGCTTACATGGATTGTCCTTGTCACTACAATGGTCGCCTGCACAGGTGAGGCATTTAGAGTCCCTTTTACACACTTTACTAGTGTGACCGAAACGGCCACATTTGAAACAAATTCTGACCGTGGAAACGTAAGGTTGGACGTAATTGATTGTTCGTAAAATCTGAATAGAGTCCGGTAAACTTTCACCGCGGATTTCCACACAGATAGCCTGGGCGTCAACGATTTGGTCGGTCGCTTTATCCCTCCTTTTCATCCGAAACAGTTTCACTATCAAGAGATTGGAGTTCTCATCATCAATAGCTGCTTTGAAATCGTCCATGTTGAAGTCGACCGGAATGTCCTTAAGAACAAAGAAACGTCTTAACTTGTATCTAGGAATAAATGTTATTAAACCGGCTTCCTTCAAAAACTTATTGCCGATTGCATTATTTGCTGCAGACTTGGACGCGAAAGTTACCTTCCAAGTATTGAAGGAGTATTTAGCGATGTTCACAAATCTAACGTTAGCTTTGAATAACTTCTGAGATATCTCCAGAATCGAGATCTGCTTCCTTTCTCTGGTGTTTGCCGAAACTTTGCGAACATGCAGGATAAAGGGCGCACGAGAGAATGCGTCGTATTTTTTAACATTCTCGAAAACTGTCTGCTTACTTTTTCCTTGCGTTAGGTTAGAAGGCGGAGTGTTAACTGGCGTTTGAGATTGACAATCCTTCTCTAATTGAGACTCTGCAGGTACATTACACAGCGTGGGCTTCTTCTTAAATCTTTCCTTTGTCATCTTGGCCTGATGCGTAGTAGGATTCGTTGAGCAGTCTAATGTTTCGTCATCCGTAGATACGTGTCTCCTCTTTCTCGTCGAGACGACGTCTGCAACCTCCATATCTAGTTCATGAGTATCCGGATTAACAATCTGGGGATGATCAAGGAGGAAACGCCTGTAGTCATCTCCAATCGGCTCGAATCCCGGCGAGGGCAAAAGCCCGTCGGCGGGAGCCGACGTACGAGAGTGTTCCGCTCCAGACACAGTGAATGTCTCACACGCTGAACCAGTAGACCTAAAAGATACCCGGAAAGCACGCGGGAACGTAGAAGGAAAGGTACTTTCGCTACACAGACAAAACCAAGCAAAGGCGGTAAAATATTCACGTGGAAACGAAAAAATTGCGCATTAGAAATAGACACGTCTAATCCGCTCCGCTGCCTTGCCGGAAGTCGATCGAAACGCATCTCTACGCGTAAAACTAGCGCCGCATAACGGCAAAGATATGAATTGGACAAAATCAGACAACTACTAGCGCCGCGCCCGCGCCGTGGCGAACACAGCAAACGGAAAACGACGTCGACGTATCTTAAATGAAAATTTTCAAGATCAGAATTTGTATCGTAATATCTCCGCTCGTAGGGCACATAGCGAAAAAATAAACACACTTTTATCATATAAATTTGGTCCAAGCTATCCATTGAGCCTAGTTAGAACTTGATCCGTTCGCTAATTATCGAGATCTCAAAATCTCGGGTACTCGCAACTTGTTGCGTCGCGTTAATAGAGCCACGGCGGTCTCGCTCCGCGCGTATTTGGCGCGAGACACTACCGTGTCTCTTGATATAATTGGCGCGATTTAAAAATATTATACATTTTTTTGAAAAATACATATTACTTGGGTTAAATTAGGTATGTACCACTTGGTTTTAATTTTTTTGAATCAAAGATACTATTATTTGAGTTTTTTCGAGGTACAAAGATATTACGTACCAACCACTTGTTACTTAGGTTTTTTCAAAATACATACACCACGCGTGCTTGGCGCTTCAAAAATGTTCACGGTCGCCACCTCGTTTAACGTAGCCTACAAGGAAGGTGTTGATATCCTCACGGTCGCCATCTCGTTTAACCCATCCTACGAGGAAGGTGATGCTGACGCCCGTGATGCGGTGTCGTAATCCCGACAACTCCTTGATGATCGATGATGATGATCTTTTTCACTGATGTCGCGTATACGCGCGGATGCCATGACCACTCGATCGAGATAGATCATCTGCCATAGATGTAGAGTTCAGAAAAATCATAGGATGTGATTTTGAATAACAAAATATATTTATGCGGGGTCTACAATTAAGTCGTAAGTCGCGAGTCGTAGGAAATTGACAAATTACAGTCAATTATTTTCCTCAAATTCAACTGTGATTGATCAATTTCTTACGACTCGCGACTGACGACTCGCATTGTAGACCCCGCATTATTCTTGAGTAATTATTCCCGCTTACACTGTTATTAACCTCGCACTTACGTCAAAGCTCACGCGAGCTTGCAAACTACGCAGTATCGCCAATACAATGTCCCGCAATGGTGGACCGACGTTACGTCACGCTATCTTCTCCTTGATGGACGCGCACGCCCGTCCATGCACGCACGACGCTTCGCAACGCACGATTTGTTGTTGCATGTACTTTTTGTAACGTGCGATGTTACCCTGGTGACGCAAAGGTACGAGAAAGATTTTACCCTGGTTACGCGAAGGTACGCGTGACTCGCTTCGACGGTCTTCTGGAACACTCGATGCACTCGCGATCTTATACGAGATGTTCACTCTTCGACGGTTGCTACGCGAAATACCCTTGTTGAACGAGGCACTTCCCTCTCGCGCATGCGCATCCCCATTTGGCCTTCTCTTTGTTGGCGCAATCAGGAGCTCGTCCCTTAGCGCTTCCGGATGCTCGCACGCCATCTCGCGGATTAATTTCGAGATTTTCGGTTTTTACGGGCGTTCTTAGTATTTTACGTGTAAAATACCCTGCTTAACATTTTTTACGGCTTCGAGGATCGGACGCAATTTACGGTTTTCGGTATGCCCTCTGGCGGCAGACCGTTGGTTCTAACGGGCGCACTGTTGTATGGTCGTGGTCAAAAAGGTTGTCCGACTTTTTTTTATAAGTTTTGGAACGCACTCTGTCATGTGAGAGTTGGTCCCTGCTCACGGCCATAACCTAAAGTTTCGCAGTGACACATTATCGGAGCAGACGGACAATCTATACAAGGTGTCGGAAAAGTTTAGAATACCAGAAGAAGTAAGCACGTGTATTTTGACATAAGGAACAAAGCCAGTCATAAAGAGGAAAAAACAAGAGAGGAATATGAGCAGAGAATGGTAAGTAAAATGACCAATATTAGAAAAGAAATGTAAGAAATGTAATATACCCATAAGAAAGTATGAATAGGCATTTTTATATACCTGTAAGAAAGAAATTTATTGAGGTATAATTTGTTTAAACTAATAGATAGAATATGATGAAATCACATTAGATTTCATTCAATTTCAATGTAAATTAATAAAAGTTGTTAATATCAATTGAATGAAATTGAATGTAATGTAATCTTATCATGTTCTATCTGTTATGTCAAACAGTATATTTCATTACAATTAGAAAAATAATATGCATGAATATTACAAAGGGAACGTGGTTCGAGACGTGGAAGAAAGCTTTTAGTCAACAATGGACGCAGGTATGATGATAATTAATGTCAAAAACAACATTTTTACACAACACTAATGAATAATTTTTCTTAATGCCCGGTAAAAATTTTTTATATATACAAATATATATAATTAAATATATCAAATATGTCCATACATGTTTTGTCTTTTCTATAATATATATTACAGAAAAAAGAATAAAAAAAAGAATCTAAAACTGATTAAAAAGATTATTTTCAGCAAGCTCCAACTTTTCCACAGATTCCCAGTAAGTATTCTTCTTTCACCTCTGTTCAACGCTGCCCCCCCCCCCCCCTTTACCGGCAAGCAGACATATGACAATTTAATTTGTTATTTTAATTTAATTTAATCTCCCAATTCTTAATTATGCTGACAAATTCTTTATTAGTGTTGTGTAAAAATGTTGTTTTAGACATTAATTATCATCATACCTGAGTCCATCGTTGACTAAAAGCTTTCTTCCACGTCTCGAACGACTGTTCCCTCTGTAATATTCATGCATATTATTTTTCCAATTGTAATAAAATATACTGTTTGACATAACAGATAGAACATGATAGGATTACATTACATTTAATTTAATTCAATTAATATCAACAACTTTTATTAATTTACATTAAAATTGAATAAAATCTAATTAGAAAGTATAAATAGACATTTTAATATACCTATAAAAAAGAAATTTCTTGAAGTATAATTTGTTTAAACTAATAGATAAAATGGAATTTCATCATGAAATCACATTCTATCTATTAGTTTAAACAAATTATTGAAGTATAATTACTTCAAATTTATTGAAGCATAATTTGTTTAAACTAATAGATAGAATGTGATTTCATCATATTCTATCTATTAGTTTAAACAAATTATACTTAGATAAATTTCTTTCTTACAGGTATATTAAAATGCCTATTTATACTTTCTTATGGGTATATTATTACATTTCTTACATTTCTTTTCCAATATTGGTCATTTTACTTACCATTCTCTGCTCATATTCCTCTCCTCTTTTTTCCTCTTTATGACTGGCTTTGTTCCTTACGTCAAAGTACACGTGCTTACTTCTTCTGGTATTCTCAACTTTTCCGATACCTTGTATAGATTGTTCGTCTGCTCCGATAATGTGTCACTGCGAAACTTTAGGTTATGGCCGTGAGCAGGGACCATCAACTCTCACATGACAGAGTGCGTTTTAGAACTTATAAAAAAAAGTCGGACGACCTTTTTGACCACAATCATACGGGTAAAAACTCCCCCTGGATCTTTTTTACGCAGAATTCTGACGATATAACGCTTTTTGATCTTTTCGACGCGCCATCTAGCGGGAAATCGCGACTAGCTGTCGGGAAGATCTGACTACTGGTATTCACGGGTAGAACCATGATGTAAGAAAACAAGGTGTACCATTGCGCATAAAGGCAACCGAACACGGAGCAGCCAATGAAATTTTGACCGCAAAAGTTGCGCGCGATTTAAATACAGCATTAAAATTAGACTGAGGCAACCTCCGTCAGCTACCAGAGTAACCGTCAGGGTAACCTCCGTTTCGACGACACGCGGTTCCGTGACAGGTTACAATTTACGATGTGCGCGAGGCAAATTCAAGTTGTCAAACGCGGGGAAATTCAAGTCATCGGAAAGCGAGAATTTCAAGTTGCTTCCAGAATGACAGATCGCAAGTTTCACAAGGCGCAAGTTTCCTAGCAACCCCGTTGTTAATATTCGCCGCCGAATTTCTGCCGCCCTCACCTCGAAGTTTCAACGCGGGCACACAGACAGAGACAGCGGAAAAGAAGCTCCGGAAAGCTGCATTCCAAACAAACGTGGTGACTAAAACGGTTGACCTGATAAGCGTAGCGACGCAAACTAAACCACACGGCGGAAGAAGGAGAAGAATAAGAAGAAACAAAGAGAATTTTATACCAAAATGTTCAAAATGCACAAACTGTTCTAAATGTTAAAACATATGTTAAATAACTAAAAATGTTTAAATAAAAATCATTTAATGAAACCGAGAAAAATTATCTTAGCGAAGCGTCTTTAAAAATAGGAAAGCGATATTGCGAGCGAATCTAAGTTTCTAAATTGGTAACTTCAACGTGATCGCTAAGATAGCAAAATGGAGGGAGACGGAAGAATCCAGATAAATAGAGAAAATCAAGTTGGAAGAGTATCAATTAGAATACCGCCTTTCTGGAACGATGAGCCCAAATTGTGGTTCGCACAGCTTGAAGGACGTCGTCCTACGCGGCATTACGGCGGATTCTACAAAATACTCTTGCGCCATTGCCCAGCTAAACTCTAGACAAATCAAAGAGATTGAAGACATAATTACTCAGCCCCCAGAGGCTGACAAGTATGAAACAGTCAAAAAAGCGCTCATACAAAGGCTTACGGTTTCACAAGAGCAACGAACCCGCCAACTCCTTGAGCTTGAAGAGATTGAAGACAGAAAGCCGTCACAATTTCTTCGGCACTTGCGGACTCTAGCTGGAAGCAATGTTCCAGACTCTTTCCTACGAACGCTCTGGCTTGGGAGACTCCCAACGCAGATGCAAATGGTACTCGCAACTAGAATCGATGATCCGCTAGATGGTGTGGCACAGCAAGCAGACCGTATTCAAGAAATGTCGAATAAAGTTGTAACAGCTGCCACGACTGCTGTGGGTCAGAAAAAAACGCTCGAAGAGCAGATTCAGACTTTAACCAAACAAGTCGAATCACTCACGACACGTCTCTCTAGAAAAAAATCGAAAAATAAATTCGAGGGAAATAGAGACCAAAGCTGAAGCAGAAGTCAATCCAAAGGAAGAAATTATAATGAAAAGAACTGCTTCTACCACAATCGCTTTGACGATAAAGCCAAGAAGTGTACGCAGCCGTGCGCTTTCAAAACGGAAAAAGATCAGGGCAGTCACTGATGGCGGCCAGTGAACCCGCCCCAAGGCCCCGCCGCCTCTTTGTAACTTGCCAGGTAACTAAGACACGATTTTTCATTAATACTGGATCAGACGTCAGTGTATTTCCCAGATCAATGACAGCAGGGTTTAAAAAGCCTACAAATTACGAATTGTTTGCAGCAAGCAATACAACAATTACGACATACGGATAGGTCACTCTTCAGCCAGAGTTCGGATTGCGACGTGCATTTCTTTCGTGATTTGTAGTTGCAAACGTCATACAGCCAATCATAGGAGCAGACTTTCTAGCTCACTACCATCTACTACCAGACTTACAAAATGGAGTTCTTCTAGATGGAACAACTCAAATCCATGCCAAGAGATCAGCAGGATCCGAAGCAATAGAGGCAATAAAAGTCCTTTCCGTTGAGAATAAATACCATCGCATTCTAGCTGAATTTCCGGGTATTACCAGGGCAACTCCTAGAGCTCGAAAAGCAAAGCACTCAACAGAACATTTTATTAAAACAACGCCAGGTCCGCCAGTAGCGTGTCGTCCACGGAGACTGGCCCAAAGAAACTCAAGGCAGCAAAAGCTGATTTTAATCTCCTGCTTCAGGAAGGGATAATTCAAGTCTAAAAAACCCATGGTCTTCACCTCTACATATAGTTCCCAAAAAGGGGTCCGCATGGAGGTCCTGCGGAGACTACAGAGGGGTCAATAAAAGAACTATATCAGATAGTTACCCGGTCCCTTACATCGAAGATTTCTCACAAAATCTGCACGGAAAGAAAATCTTCTCAACGCTAGACCTGGTACGGGCTTATAACCAGATTCCTGATCCTGACGACATTCAGAAAATTGCCATAACAACTCCCTTTGGACTCTTCGAATATGAGTTCATGCCTTTCGGTCTTAGAAATGCAGCTCACTTTTCAACGCTTCATGAATGAAGTCCTGAGAAGTTTTGATTTCCGCTACGTCTACATTGACGACATTCTTATCGCATCACGCAATGAAGAAGAGCATGAAGAGCATTTGCGCAAAGTATTCAAAAGGTTAGAAGAGTACGGCATTCTTTTAAGTCCAGCCAAATGCTTCTTCAGAATGGAGAAAGTGCTTCTTCTTAGTTACGAGGTATCAGAAAAAGGCACCCAACCCCCTCAGGAAAGAATTGAGGCAATCAAAAAATTTTCAAGACCAAAAAATGTCCAACAGCTTCGACGGTTCTTAGGAACCTTAAACTTCTACAGAAGGTTTATTCCGGAAGCCGCCAAGGATCAGGCTTTATTAAATAATCTGCATGGTGATCCAAAAACCAAAAAGGAAGCCCCAATCACTTGGAATGCAGAACTTGAAGAAACTTTTATCAGATGCAAAAAGAGTCCTTCAAGAGCAACTCTTCTAGCGCATCCAAAACCAGAAGCAGAAATTGCTTTGACAACAGACGCATCTGATACAGCTGTCGGTGCCGTAATCCAGCAACGAGATGGAGATGACTGGCAACCGTTGGCTTTCCTCAGCAAAAAATTAAATCCTGCTCAACAGAAATACAGCCCTTATGATAGAGAGCTTCTGGCCATTTATTTGGCAATCAAACACTATCGTCACCTTCTCGAAGGAAGAATATTCACTGTTTACACCGATCACAAGCCAATTATCTATGCTTTCCAGCAGGTTGCGGAGCATAGCTCTCCCAGACAGGCACGCCATCTACAGTATATTGGGCACTACCAATTCACTACCAATATTCAACGTATCTCAGGGAAAGGAATGTTATCGCTGACGCCCTGTCGAGAGTTCAAGGAATTCAAATCGCAGTCAATCTAAAAGATCTGGCGAGGGCACAAGAACAAAATACCGAAGTACAGGAAATCCTGAAAGGGAACTCTTCGCTCAAGCTTGAAAAAGTTCCAATCCCTGGAATCAACTCCACACTCTTCTGTGACACCACAACGCCTTTTGCTCGACCTTTTGTGACGGAGAATTTCAGAAAGCAAGTATTCCAATTCTTACACAGTCTGTCACATCCAGGAACTAGAGCAACGGCAAAGCTTGTCGCATAGTGGTATGTCTGGCCCAGAATTAAAGCGGATTGCCATGAGTGGACTAGATCTTGCATTGCTTGCCAGAGATCAAAGATTCAAAGGTACAACCGATCGCCTATCGGAAATTTTTGCGGCCCCTCAGGACGATTTGAGCACATCCATATGGATTTGGTAGGACCGTTACCAATTTCCAAAGGTTACAGGTATTGTCATATGGGTGGCGTGTGGTCTAGTGGTAGAGCGCCAGACTCGTAACTAGGAGGAACCGGGTTCGAGTCTACTTGATCACTGAAATTTTATTTAAATTTAAATTTCAAACTGCACCGCCCGTATGAGAAATAAAGAGGGGATTCTCGTGCGGAGAAACTGGGCTCCGTCTTTCGGAAGAGACGTTAAGCTGTTGGTCCGCACATAGCAACTGGCAACTGCTATGTGTATCCCCCCATAAATATAGAGTTTAATTAGCGTAGGGCTGACAATCCACCTAATGAAACAAACCTGTCATAAACGCATTACTATACAGTAATGCAGGCCAAGTACAGCCACTATACAGTAATGCAGGCTTTTCCCGAGCTGTAGTGCCACTGGATTGATTAATTATAAATTTAGAATGTTAAAATATTTAATAGTTTATATACCGGCTTTAATCCTAACTTGCTCATGAGCTTCCTGGCCTTTTTTTCACCACGGCTCTGCTTGGCCTTGGACACCATATCGATGGGAAGTCCAGAGACCGTTGTGCCAGGGATGCTCTACCATTAGACCACACTGCCACCCGTACCATAATTGATCAATTTACAAGGTGGCCCGAAGCCATCCCTTTTTCAAATATTTCAGCAGAAACAATCGCAGAAAATCTCTTCACGCATTGAATAACGAGGTTCGGCACCCCAGCTCGAGTTCCTACGGATAAGGGAAGACAGTTCGAGGCCGACCTGTTTCGACAACTCACCAGGTTAACAGGCACCACTCATATCCGAACAAGAGCGTATCACCCCGCAGCAAATGGCATGGTTGAACGTCTGCATCGACAAATTAAAACGGCGATTAAATGCCACGGGACTGAAGCTTGGACGGAGGTGTTGCCTGTCACCATGATGGGAGTTCGTTCAGCTTTCAAGGAAGATCTCCAAACAACTCCTGGGAACTCGTTTATGGAGAAACCATAAGACTTCCGGGAGAGTTTCTTCAAGATAATCCACAAGCAAACGTAACGAGCGAATTTCTGCAAAGGCTAAGGAAGACAATAAATAATTTTCGGTCTCAACCAATCAAAAGACACGGGACGTTCGCAACATTTGAGCATAAAAATCTTGAGAAATCAACGCATGTTTTATTCAGATATGATGCTTCGACACGAGCTCTGCAACCCTCTTTCGATGGTCCTTTCGAGGTTCTCAGCAGAGGCGAAAAAGTTTTCAAGTTTCGGATTAACGGTAAGAATGTTAACGCAACGGTAGATCGCATAAAACCGGCTTACATTCTAGCAAAACAAAACCAAGCTAAAAAACCTCCGGAGATACTTCAGCAATCTAGGAACACTACAACGCCTTCAGAAGTCAAAACTCGCAGCGGCAGAGTTTCTCACAAGACAGTACGTTTTCAAATCGCCTGACTCTAAATCAACGAAAGGGGTAATGTGACAACCTCCGTCAGCCACCAGAGTAACCTCCAGGGTAACCTCCGGTTCGACGACACTTGGTTCCGCGACAAGTTACAATTTACGATGCGCGCTAGGCAAATTCAAGTTGTCAAACGCGGGTAAATTCAAGTCATCGGAAAGCGAGAATTTCAAGTTGTTTCCAGAATGACAGATCGCAAGTTTTACAGGGCGCAAGTTTCCTAGCAACCCCGTTGTTGATATTCGCCGCCGAATTTCTCAAGGTATAAAAGGAGTGCCCGTTGTGGCGAAAATTCGGTATGATTCAAGCAGTTGACCAGAGCTGTCGAGCCAGCCTCACCACGCCACGCTCAAATCACACCCAGCACCCTCCCCGGCTTTCCGAGGAAGAGGTGGTTGCTCGTTCTACGGTTCGTCGCAGGACACAGCCGCTTCCTTTGCAGCGCTACACTGTAAAGCGAAGGAGAGTAAATCTGAATGACTGCCTAGCAACCGGCGCTCAGCCGCCTCCCGGCGCAAGACGCTCGACTCCGGACCTATTTCCAACTCCCCCGAGGAAGGTAATTTTGATTGATTCGCTCTCCGGCGCAAGCCGCCAGGTTCCCGCGCACGACGCTCGACGGCCGGATCCCTACCTATCCTGCAGAGTCCTCCTGCTTCAGGCGCACGGAAGCCGTCACCAAGAGGTAACCTCTCTACCAGCGCAATGACGCTGACAGGCGCCAGATGCCTAAGCGATCACTCGCCTATTCTCGGCGCCAGTCGCCCAACTCTTATAATTTCTCCAAAACCAAAAATTCCTTTTCTTCCAGAAACCTCTGCTCCGAAACCAGAATTGAAAGCTCTGCTAAAAGACTTGAAAGTACCATCACCTATCTCTCCTCTGCCGCCCTCACCTCAAAGTTTCAACGCGAGCACACAGACAGAGACAGCGGAAAAGAAGCTCCGGAAAGCTGCTTTCCAAACGAACGTGGTGACTAAAAGGGTTGACCTGAGAAGCGTAGAGATGCAAACTAAACAATGCGGCGGAATAAGGAGAAGAATAAGAAGGAAGAAAGAGAATTTTATACCAAAATGTTCAAAATGCACAAACTGTTCTAAATGTTAAAACATATGTTAAATAACTAAAAATATGTTTGAATAAAAATTATTTAATGAAAACGGAGAAAAATTATCTTAGCAAAGCGTCTTTAAAAATAGGAAAGCGATATTGCGAGAGAATCTAATTTCCTAAATAGACTATGAATGCCGTTCTAAGTTCTAAAAAGCCGTGTAATTAATAATCCGTACAAAATTATCTTTTTCAAAAAGGTAAAAAAAAGACGCCAAGCACGCGTGGTGTACCTTGAAAAAACCTAAGTAACAAGTGGCACACGTAGTTATCTTTGTACCTCGAAAAAATCAAAGTAATATCTTTATTTAAAAAAAATATTACAACCCAAGTAACACATCACAAAATTGTGTTACCTTTTATTCAATCCAAGTGAATATCTATAAAAAAAAAGAAATAATATCTGTAAATTGCGCCAATTATAAAGAAAGAATACCTATATACGAGTATATTGTCTCAAAAAGTAATTTTTGCACTACTTTGATAAAAAATCTTTACATAATTGTGTCAATTAGAAAAAGAATGTATGATAACAATTTTATAAAATTAAAATTTTTTATTTAAATTCAACAAAGGAATATAAGATATTTAAATACAAAGTTTATATATTTGTATTTTTCAATAAAATAAAACATTTAATTACAAACAATTACAAACAGAGGTCTGAGAGTTATAAACAATTATAACATTACAAAATAAACATGTTTTATTAAAATTAATACATTTTTTTTGTAAAAAAAACTTGGCGCTGCTAGACCTTGAAATATAACAAAGTACTATAATTTTAACTGAATAAGGACAACGATAAAAATAATTCAAGGAAGAATGCAATGGCAGTAATAATAATAATAATTATTTCCATCTTAATTTAAGGTGCTTAAATTTAAGCGTTTCGATAGAAGGACCGGATTCTCGGTCTACTTATAGTATCCTGACGATTGTGACCGTCAGGAGTGCCAGCTTCGTCGATTAAGAAATTTAATTTGATTATTTATACACTGGCAAAGTTAATGTATCTCATCGTGTTTGAATAATAATTATATTTCGGGAGGGCTCCGTTTGCCTACAATCCCGATTGCCAACAGCTTCGTTTACTCACAACATTTTGCCTACAGCTTCGTTTGCCGACATTCCCGATTGCCGACATTCCCGATTGCCTACAAGCATTATTGCGCACATGTAATAGTTAAAAATACAAACGTACGTTTGCGCACATGGCTAAACACATTGCACACATGACTTTATTGCACACAAGCTGATTGCACACATCACATTATTGCGCACATACACATTGCACACATTACTTTATTGCGCACATACACATTATATTGCACACACATATGTCACAGGCTTATTGCAAAATCAGCCCTTTTGCAAGAAGACTAGCCTTTTTGCGAAAGGCCGGCCTTTTACGAACCACTGATCGTTTCCCAATAAGACTGAACGCACTTTAGGCTTTTTGGCACACATGGGCTGGTGTTAGGCTAGGCACTTTGCAAAAAATCTAAAATACGTTAGTCTTATTAAAGAAACGATCAAATGCTTTCGCAAAAAGCCGGCATTTCGCAAAAAGGCTAGCCTTTTTGCAAAAAGGCTGATTTTACGATAAGCCTGCGACATTGTGTGCAATATAACGTGAATGTGCGCAATAAGTCATGTGTGCCATGTGTATGAGCGCAATAATGTCATGTGTGCAATCTGCTTGTGTGCAATAAAGTCATGTGTGCAATGTGTTTGGCCATGTGCGCAAACGTACGTTCGTATTTTTAAATATTACATGTGCGCAATAATGCTTGTAGGCAATCGGGAATGTCGGCAATCGGGAATGTCGGCAAACGAAGCTGTAGGCAAAATGTTGTGGGCAAACGAAGCTGTTGGCAATCGGGATTGTAGGCAAACGGGACCCTCCCTATATTTCGAGGTCTAGCAGCGCCAAGTTTTTTTTTACAAGAAAAATGTATTGATTTTAATAAAACATGTATATTTTGTATTGTTATAATTGTTTATAACTCTCAGACCTCTGTCTGTAATTGTTTGTAATTAAATGTTTTATTTTATTGAAAAATACAAATATAAACTTTGTATTTAAATATCTTATATTCCTTTGTTGAATTTAAATAAAAAATTTTAATTTTATATGTTTTGAGTAATTGTCCGCGGTTTCTGGTTTCGGTAGGGCGCGGCGGGTTCGCGAGATGACCCCCCCTCGGGGGGGGGGGGGTGGTCTTACCGATAAATTTGATACACTCGCAAATGTTACCTGTCTATTTTTCCGGACACCGCACAACTGAGTTCTGTCCGTATTTGCGTCTCCGCTGCTGAAATCTGTCCACAATTGTCACTACTGAGTCCTGTCCGAATGTTGAGAAAATCCGCAATCACGTCGACCGTTGGGCCACTCGATGCGTCGCACGACGTCGAGAGCGCTTTCGCGATCGATGATGTCTTGAGGTGATGCCGATGGGTTGATGGAGTAAACCGAGAGATTTTTCGGTCAAGAGCGATCCGATGGACTCGAAAGCCAGAATAGTTAGCCACAGTTAATTCGGTAATCACCGTCGTGCGCGAGAGACTCGTTAAAACACGTGCGATGAGGCGAACCGGAAACTCGACAATATGTCCGCACTCGAGAAGACCCGAGAGTACTTGACCGATAGATCACCCGCAGCGAATCGATTCGTGCCCTACGGTGATTGGTCCGGGCCGAGCGAATCGTGTGCCGAAGCATGGTGGTATGTGCGTAGGGAACCGGTATGTCGCGAACCGTGCGAATTGTTTGAACATTCCGCCCGCCTTCGACAACAGCGTTGTAGAATGATCTTATGAGGAGGTCGAGGCTGAGGTTGCGTCCGTGGATGAGTGCTCCGAGGCGAGAGGAAGAATTGCGAGCCTGGCAATGGGTCGCTTGAGCTCCGTGGTAGCGGTCTTGAGGGTGACAACCCGACAGAGACCGTCGGCCCCTGGGTGAAGATTCGTCACTCGAGCGAGAGGCCACTTAGATGGGGGGAACCGTTCGTCGGTGATTAGCACTAGTAATCCCACCCGGATCTGCGTAGACGGATGATGCCACTTGGAAATTGAGAGTTCACGTTGGAGATACTCCGTTGACCATCGAGCCCAAAAGTGTTGTACTTGCCGTTGTATAAGTTGCCACCGTGATAGTCTGGAGATCGGTACCGCAGAAAGAGATGGCTCCGGAATGGTGGTAGGTGCTTCACCGATGAGGAAGTGCCCGGGGGTGAGAACCGAGAGATCATCCGGGTCATCTGTGACAGGGCACAGCGGCCTTGAGTTGAGCACGGCCTCTATTTGGACTAGAAGAGTTGTAAGCTCCTCATAAGTCAGTAGCTGCTCGCCGATCGTCCGCCGTAGGTGATATTTCACCGACTTGACCGCTGCCTCCCACTTTCCACCAAAATGAGGAGTAGCCGGAGGGTTGAAAGACCATTTGGTTCCGTCGTTGGTCAACAGTTGAGAGAGGTCCTTGAATTCCTTCGTTCCGGAAGTAAAGAGACGTTTGAGTGCGGCATCGGCTCCGAGAAAATTGGTGCCACAGTCACTGAACAGAGTGTGGCAGATGCCACGCCGACCAGTGAATCTTCGGAACGCGGCGAGAAAACCCTCCGTGGAGTAGTCCGTGACGACCTCTAGGTGAACCGCTGAGGTCGGGAAGCAAACGAAGATTGCTATCCACCCTTTGTGAGTTTTGGCACCTCGGCCTCTCCAGGTTTTGAGTGTGACCGGGCCGGCGTAATCCACTCCAGTGGTGAGGAAGGTTCGGGATGGAGTAACCCGGGATGAGGGGAGTTGTCCCATGAGTTGTTGAGCCCGCTCGCCGCGATATCGAACGCATCGACAGCAACGAAGGATGTGAGCCCTGACGGGAGCCCGTCCTCCAAGTATCCAATAGGCCCGACGGAGGTACGTTAACGTCAATTGAGTCCCGCCATGAAGAGTCCGTAGATGAGCTTCCGTGATAATAAGTTGAGATAGTGGTGAGTCCCGAGGGAGAATTGCCGGGTGCTTACTCTCGGGGTCCAGTAAGGCGTTCTTGAGTCGCCCCCCCCCCCCCACTCGGAGTATACCCGCCTGATCGATGAATGCCGTGAAACTAGAGAGAAGGTGAGATTTGGGCAGTAGTGCTCCGCGTAAGAGGACCGTAAGTTCCGATGAGAAATATGCCGCTTGGACCGACCGCAGCCAGAATAACCGAGCTGATGCCAGGTCACCGGGAGTGAGAGGGGTGACGAGTGATGACTGAGGTACCCCTTTTAGTATTGCAATGTACCGTTGACAGGTGGCTGTGACTCGGAGTAATTTGGTGAGGGAGGAGTAGCGGTGGATGAGTTCCCAGAGTTGAGGTGGCTGCGGAGTGAATGTCAGAAATAGGAGTCCGGGTCTTTCCTCGAGGACAGCCGGGGAGTCCGCGTGAGGGGGCGTGTCCGGCCAATTTAGAGAGGGCAAGGCTAACCACGATGGACCCTTCCACCAGAGTGAGTGTCGAGCGAGTTGCGTGGTCGTGAGACCTCGAGTGGCGCAGTCCGAGCGATTTTCGAGGCCGGGGACAAATCGCCAGTGCCCATGAGGGACGAGGTCTTGAATGACAGTTACCCGATTGCAGACGAAGTCCTTCCATCGAGATGGGTGGCTATTAATCCATGTGAGTGCCACCAATGAGTCCAGCCACAGGAAGATTGGAACGTCCGCCAGTTCGAGCACTCGTTGGACGTAACTAATGAGACGAGCAAGGAGCATTGCAGCCGTGAGCTCTAGTCGTGGAACGGTAAGTCGCTTGAGAGGCGCCACCTTGGTTTTGGCGCAGACAAGAGAGACCTTGGTCTCGCCCGAAGGGGAAATTGCCTTGATGTAAACCGCTGCCGCCATTGCGAGTTGAGAGGCGTCCGAGAATCCGTGGAGTTCGACCCGGGATGAGGGGGTGAGATTCAGCCAGCGTGGTATGGTGATGAGGCTGAGTGCAGGCAATTCCTCCCGGAATTGAATCCACCGATGTCGAAGTCGCGGGGAGATAGCGTCATCCCATCCGATCTTCTCAAGCCACAATTCCTGTAGTAGCATTTTGGCTCTGATGGTCACAGGAGCCAGGAATCCGAGTGGATCGAAGAGTTGAGAGACTTCCGAGAGTATGGACCTCTTTGTGATTTCAGATGCTGGTGATAGCTTAGGCGTGAAAATGAATTGGTCGGGTGAGGGCTGCCATACAAGTCCCAATATCTTCCCTTGAGCACCTTCGAACTGGTGAGAATTGGGAGAGACATCGTCTGGTGAGACCGCCTCGCATAGGTCTGGGTGATTGCTCTGCCATTTCGCGAGAGGAAACCCGCCCGCCTTGCAGAGAGCTATCAACTGGCGCGCTATAGCCAGCAGCTTTTCGAAGTTGTCCGCTCCGCCGCAGATATCGTCAATGTATCGCCCCCGCAGCAGGGGGGGGGGGACTGCCAGTGGGTATTTGGCCCCTTGGTCTTCCACGAGTTGGAGAAGAGTCCGAACCGCAAGATAGGGTGCCGATCTGGTACCGTAGGTTACCGTCGTGAGTGCGTACACGATAATGTTCAGTAGGGCGTCGACCCAGAGGATGCGCTGAAACGGCCAGTCATCGGGGTGAACAAGAATCTGCCGAAACATTTTAACTATGTCCGTAGTAAAGATGTATCGGTGCCGCCGAATCCAGAGCAGAACGTCTGAGATATCTACTTGATGTTTGGCACCCGTGTGCAGGAGTTGATTGAGTGAGACGCCAGAGGTGGTGAGACTAGATCCGTTGAATACCGCTCTCAATTTCGTGGTGACGCTGTCTTCCTTGAGAACTCCGTGGTGAGGTAGATAATAGGCCGAAGATGGTTCTGGTTCAGAGGGGGAGACCTTGACCATATGTCGGAGTGCTTCGTAATCTTGCATAAATGATTGATAGAGCTGACGATAGGTCTCATCCGTTGAGAACCGCCTTAGCAGGCGTCGTAGGCACCCTTGAGCCGTAGCCTTGGAATCGCCGAGTTGGTGTGCCGGAGACCGGAATGGGAGCCGTACGATATAGCGCCCGGAGCTGTCCCGTGAGTGAGTTGCCCGAAAGTGAGCTTCGCATTCCGCTTCCTCTGAGCTGAGTGGAGGCGTGGGTGAGGAGGGGATCTCTTCCTGTACCCAGAACTTGGTGAGGAGGTCGTGGAGATTGTGATCGACCGTGGCATGATTGGTTGAGGCGGCCGAGGGGGTGACCGTTGAGAGAGGGCCGAGGACGATCTAACCGAAGAGGGTGCGCTGGGCGATGGGTTCGCGCTCCGATCCCTTGACCACCTCCGATTCGACAAAGAGGCCGTAAGTGTCCGCGCCGAGAATCAAATCAATGTGGCCTGGAACGAGAAAGTCCGGATCCGCCAGTGATAGTCCTTGAAGATGAGTCCATCTGTGAGTTGAGAGTCCAAAGGAGGGTAGCTGAGTCGTGAGTTTGGAGAGAACGTAGGCCGTGACATGTATGGACCGTGAAGAGTAGATCGACTGCAGAGTCAGTGAGACCGCACCGCAGGTTCGTTCAGAGGGAGATCCGCTGATGCCTAGAATGGGGATTGATGCGTGTAGTCTTGGAAGCTGAAGACGCTTCACTGCTGATCTTGATATGAAGGTGAGCTCAGAACCGGGATCGATGAGCATCCGAACTTGTTGAGAGCCGCCGATAAGTGATTTGGTGAGTGCCCGACAAGTGGCTAGTAGAACGGCCGGACGAGAAACACAAACCGATTGAGACGCGAGGGGAGCCGAAGAGAGTCATTCATGAGAGGAGGGCGAGTCACTTTTCTCCGGTGAGGGGGGGGCCGAGGTTTGCGTTGCCGTAGCCGTAGCGGTGGTCGGGGTTCCCGGAGCCGAAGTCGGAGTGTGTCGAGACGTGTCCGTGTGGATCATAGTGTGATGCTTGTTCCCGCATTCTCTGCAACGCTTTTGGTTTTGGCAAGCAATCGCATTATGTCGTCCCAGACAGTTGAAGCAAAGCCGCTTCTCGATCACGATATCTCGCCGGTGCTGCGGGTTCATGTTCCGGAAGTAGGAGCATGTGACGATGTAGTGTTGTCCGGAGCACAGCGCACACGCTGCTGAGTCAGACCCTGAAGTCGGTGAGGTGGCCACAAGGGCGTTGGCCGGAGATGCCTTGAGCCGTGGTTTGGAGGCCAAACTTGCCGGTGAGGTAGTGGAGACTCCGAGCTCCATGCTCTCGAGAGCTCGGGCCCGCCCGTGTGATAAATGTTTTGAGATCTTTATATGAGGGTGGTTCCGTCGATGAACCCAGTTTGACTTCCCAGGCCTCCCGCGTGTGTGGGTCCAGTCGCTGGACGAGGAGATGCACTAAGAGGTGATCCCAGTGTTGAATCGGGGATCCCAGAGCCTGTAGTGCATTAAGTGCCTCCGTTGCTGTGTTGAGTAGAGTGTTGAGGTCTCGTGCCGAGCGAGTTGAGCTTGTCCGGATACGGAATAGTCGGTCTACTTGAGCCGAAATGAGGAGACGCTTGTTTTCAAAGCGGTCGACTAACAGATCCCATGCTGATGCAAACGAATCCTCAGAGAGAGGCAGATTTGAAATTAGCTGCGCCGCATCTCCGGTGAGGCTGGTGCGCAGATAGTGCATCTTCTCCACGTTTGAGATGTCCGGGTTCCTTCCGACCAAGGATGAGAAAAGATCGTGGAAGGGTCTCCACGCCGAGAAATCTCCCGAGAACTGGGGGAGAGTGATTTCAGGCAAATGACTCCGCGCAGTCATTTGTCCGGAGATCGAGAGGTTAGCGAGCTGGGACCCTGAGAATGGGCACGAGCGCTCCTTTTCGTCGACTTCGTGGGCGAGTGCCGCCTTGGCGTCGGCGTAATGCCGTAAGCATTGATCATAGGTACCTTCCTTGTCGTAGTCATGCTCCAGCAATGACTCCACCTTGAGATCAGAGAGCTTCTCGTGTAACTGATCGAACTTCTCCCAGTAGCTGTCAATGAGACCGCTCTTTACCTTGAGTGTGTGCAGGGGAAGAGATGAAAACGATGCGACTTCGAGTGCCACCGACTTAATGTAATGAAATCGATTCATCTGCAGGGAGATCTTTGCCTGCACTTGAGACGCCGCGATTGCCGCCATGATTGCTGATGATCGGGATTCCGAGGGAGGATGCAAGTAGCGCCGAGCCGAGATCGGGGTGTATAAACCGCCTAGTAGGGATTGTTCCCAGCGCGCGACCGTATCGAGAGGGTGGCGAGACGACGAGGACGTGCCGTGCACGAGTCGCGATCCCCCTTGTCACACGCGTACCGCGCGCGCGGTATCGGGGGAGGGGGCGAGAAGAACGGCCGCGTTCCGCGCGCAAAATATGGCGGCGATGAGACAGCCGATAGAGTACGTGGCACCGTGAGTGCCGCGGGGATTCGGAGGTTGACTCGTCTCCACCCACACTCCAATGGTTTTTTACGCCCGAGATATTCCGGAGACCGCACTGCTCACTGGGTCCGGCTCGACAGATCGCACACCGCCGACGCGAGAGAAGGCGAGAGATTCGATGTGTCTGTTGAGCGTCGTTGGCTCACGTAACGCGAGCACTGCCGTACGAGAGAGAGAGCGAACACGCCTATCGTTGGCCGTCCGAACGCGGCGAGGGGATGGCGGGGCAGCGATGCCGCGCGGCCCGCCGGTCACCACGTGTCGCGCGCACACCCGTTGGAAGCACACGTCCGGGTTAATGAGAGACACCGCGCCGTCCTTACCGGTATCCGGCTCGAAGGACCAAAAAATGTTTTGAGTAATTGTCCGCGGTTTCTGGTTTCGGTAGGGCGCGGCGGGTTCGCGAGATGACCCCCCCTCGGGGGGGTGGTCTTACCGATGAATTTGATACACTCGCAAATGTTACCTGTCTATTTTTCCGGACACCGCACAACTGAGTTCTGTCCGTATTTGCTTCTCCGCTGCTGAAATCTGTCCACAATTGTCACTACTGAGTCCTGTCCGAATGTTGAGAAGATCCGCAATCACGTCGACCGTTGGGCCACTCGATGCGTCGCACGACGTCGAGAGCGCTTTCGCGATCGATGATGTCTTGAGGTGATGCCAAAGGGTTGATGGAGTAAACCGAGAGATCTTTTGGTCGAGAGCGATCCGATGGACTCGAAAGCCAGAATAGTTAGCCACAGTTAATTCGGTAATCACCGTCGTGCGCGAGAGACTCGTTAAAACACGTGCGATGAGGCGAACCGGAAACTCGACAATATGTCCGCACTCGAGAAGACCCGAGAGTACTTGACCGATAGATCACCCGCAGCGAATCGATTTGTGCCCTACGGTGATTGGTCCGGGCCGAGCGAATCGTGTGCCGAAGCATGGTGGTATGTGCGTAGGGGACCGGTATGTCGCGAACCGTGCGAATTGTTTGAACATTATAAAATTGTTATCATACATTCTTTTTCTAATTGACACAATTATGTAAAGATTTTTTATCAAAGTAGTGCAAAAATTACTTTTTGAGACAATATACTCGTATATAGGTATTCTTTCTTTATAATTGGCGCAATTTACAGATATTATTTCTTTTTTTTTTATAAATATTCACTTGGATTGAATAAAAGGTAACACAATTTTGTGATGTGTTACTTTGGTTGTAATATTTTTTTTAAATAAAGATATTACTTTGATTTTTTCGAGGTACAAAGATAACTACGTGTACCACTTGTTACTTAGGTTTTTTCGAGGTACAAATATATTTCTTCGATTTTTTCGAGGTACAAAAGTATTACGTATACCACCCGTTACTTAAGTTTTTTCGAGGTACAAAGATAACTACGTGTGCCACTTGTTACTTAGGTTTTTTCAAGGTACACCACGCGTGCTTGGCGTCTTTTTTTTACCTTTTTGAAAAAGGTAATTTTGTACGAATATCATGCCTTTTTGTAATATTACGCATCTTATATGAACAGTATATTACAAATAAAAATTGTGCAACACGTATCAAAATGTACAAATAAATGTTAACTACGGCTAGATATGACGGTCTCTTGGATTGGAAAATTACGGAAGTAATGGAATAAATTTTATCTGGTGTATAAAATAAAATACATCAATTAAGAGTCAATATTGTTCTTGTCAGTATTCGTAAAATAGATTAAGAATATGAGGATTGATTACGAGATTCTGATAATGCTATAAAGAGGGATAAAAATCAATAAAAACTAAAATATTTATTATGTTTTTAATATAAAACAAATCGCATCGTGTATATACAATATAATAGTAATATATATATATATATATATATATATATATATATATATATATAAGTAATATATTATATATATGATGACTATCGAGGCAATAATAACAATTTGTAAATAAAAGGTCAATCTTGTTCTTTCAATTTTATTTCAGATATTAATATTTATATAATAATATTAACATTTTATCACAAAATGATCTCAAACGAGACTATTATTACAACTGTTACACACGAAGCTAACATTCTTTTTAACAATTAGATTTCGAAAAAAATATATCTGTAACATATCATATTTTACAAAACAATATCTTCCTTCGCCAGTAATCATATTTTACATTTAAATATATGTCAAAGATTATAAAAGTGTTTTAAGTATTGCGTGACAATAAAATTACAAATTGTTCTGATTGAGATAACATTATAGTCTTGTTATATCTTGGAATTCCAATATTTTTCTGATATTCATCACACAATTTTATTTCCTAGTCTTTCTATGATTATCTACTAAGATATGATGATGTGTTAACAATGATGATATCAATTCACAATTTCGATGAATATAAGTATAAATTATTTTCCTCATAATTTGTCGCTCGTTATATATACATATATCTTTCTTACTACACGTACAATGGGGAGCAGAAATGAGTTCCAAACTCGGTGCAGAGCGGTGTAGATGAGCGCGCTATCTCTAGGTGGGTTACCGACCTACTTACAGCCACGGTCGATAAAAGGTTCAAATGCAGAACCGCGAACGCGTAAAAATGGTCAGTCACGCGTATTGCTCACGCGTGCATTTGATAAAAAGAAATATTTTTAATACAATTTGATACACACAATTAATATTTATTACATAAAATATAACAATCACAGGTGATTATGTTGTAATTATAATCACAGTCAGTCACGCTGTATTGCTCGCGCGTGCATTTGATTAAAAAAACCATTTTTAATACAATTAATATTTATTACATATAATATAACAATCATAGGTGATTATGTAATTATAATTATATTATGCATCTGTAACTATATTATTCCACCGACTAAGTATGTGTTTACTGGAATAATATAATTACAGATAATATGAAAATTATAATTACAACATAATTCCCTATAATTATTCTATTGTTTATGTAATGCATACGTATTACATATGTATACGTATGTAATACACATATATAATACATATGTATATAAAAAATTGTTTTTCAATTCTTTTAATTTTTACGATGTCGCATTATTTTCAGTATCTTATTTATAAGTGAATGAAATATTAAAATTAAATTAAGTAAATTAAGGATTAATCGGATACGAAATCTATTTTGTAATATTTTATGAATTTATAGATTATTTTCTTCTTATAAAAAGATATTTCAATTTTAGGAAATAGATAATTACATTTTGTAAAAAGCAAAAATGGATGAAAATCGCATTATAAACTTAATGTTGAAATTAGAAGAATCTATAAATTCATAACATATTACAAAATAGATTTCGTATCCGATTAATCCTTAATTTACTTAATTTAATTTTAATATTTCATTCACTTATAAATAAGATACTGAAAATAATGCGACATCGTAAAAATTAAAAGAATTGAAAAACAATTTTTTATATACATATGTATTATATATGTGTATTACATACGTATACATATGTAATACGTATGCATTACATAAACAATAGAATAATTATAGGGAATTATGTTGTAATTATAATTATCATATTATCTGTAATTATATTATTCCAGTAAACACATACTTAGTCGGTAGAATAATATAGTTACAGATGCATAATATAATTATAATTACATAATAACCTATGATTGTTATATTGTATGTAATAAATATAATTGTGTGTATCAAATTGTATTAAAAATGTTTCTTTTCATCAAATGCACGCGCGAGCAATACGCGTGACTGACCATTTTTACGCGTTCGCGGTTCTGCATTTGAACCTTTTATCGACCATGGCTGTAAGTAGGTCGGTAACCCACCTGGAGATAGCGCGCTTATCTACACCGCTCTGCACCGAGCTACCTCAACAAAGTTAGCCCCCCCAAGTGGATTATTGATAGTTTTTTTTTACCAATCGTTTGGTGGTTGATTAGTAGTATTTGGTACCGCATTAAAAACTTTTGGTGGTTTTGCGTTTCTTTAGGAAATCGAAAAAACCAATTTTTGATCTTCTCTTAGCCCCCCCACTTTGACTATTGTAATTTTTTTTTTTTTAATCGATTGGCGATTAATTGGCAGTGTTTGGTACCGCATTAAAAACTTTTGGTGGTTTCTCGTTTCTTTAGGAAATCGAAAAAACAAATTTTTTAATGAATTTCTAGAATTTACTAGATCGCAAGCAATCCAGACCTCAATATATTTGGCAGACAATTGCTTCTTTTTAAATAAGTATTTGTAATTATTTGGAAATCATTTAGAGAAATTTGGACAACCATTTTTCATAATTTGGAAAAGAGTACATA